>QNGE01001639.1:0-49345 GCA_008508345.1 Paragonimus westermani
TTGATAGGCCACCGTAAAACTGACAGTCTGAACTTGTTTGTTTCAAATTAGCTTTTGCTTCTTCGGGTCGAAATAATTAGAGAGTTACAAGTCGTCTCCTAAGTGGTCCTTCTGAGCCTTCATGAATAAACTTAGAAATAGGACAAAGACTTGATTTTGTATTACTCAGAGATGATTCCACAGTTTCATACCAGCCTTGTGATTAGAAATAGTTTTCAAATAATAATGTTTGTCAAATCATTAGTGACAGAGTGGAGTTTTCTTCATTGCTTTCTAAAGATGACTGCAAATCAATGATTAAAGGGCAGGTGTTGTGGGTGTGGGAACAACCGCTTTTTACAAGCGGACAACTTGCGTGATTAACCACATAGTGTTTATCGTCAAACTCCCTCTCAGGTTATTGAAAAAAGAATGTATTTTCACAACTTCGATAGAGGAACTTAGGTCAACAACTTGAATACGCAACAATAAATTTTACTTGCAGTCAGCTTCACGCTACACTTAAAAAATCACAGAGCATTTGTAACGTTCTGTGCTCAATGACACTGAGTACCATCAAGGGGCATAGGGAGATAGTTGCTTTACCAACAGACATGAAACCCTAATACGGGTTTGTTCAAACTCAACTTGAAAGTGTGAATAACAGTTAGCATGACATTTCGCGATGAAGGTGGATACCCACCGGCAAAAAGCAGTTGGTTACTTACATATGGAAACCGCAGTCTTCTCTTGTAAAACACCGAACAAACATTACTGTATTACACAGGATCTTTCTTGCGAATTTTTACCTACTTTCTGGTATGCCTTAACGCATACTTCTGTAAACCACAAAAGCAGCAACCTGAGACTGTAAAATTCCGGAAAAGCTTTGGTCACAACAACCCAGAATTATGGAAACGGGTTGCAGTGTGCTAACATTTTGTTTAGTCTCATCAGACAAAACGGAGAACATAGTCTATCTACAGCAGACCAAAAGAGGTCGACATCTATTAGGCGAGCATAAAATTACAATAAGTGCGATGTAATCAGCTAGACGAGAGACCATCGGCGCAGTTAAGACACGTTTTTAGATAAGACGTAAATTAGTCAGTTCGAATCAGTACAGCCTCCTTAAAGGCCAGTAATTCAGCCTTTAAATTGCGTAGTGCTATCAATAAGATGTTTCAGTCACGCATGCAAACGCTTTAGGTGTGCAGTAGTTTTGAATAGTTATTCGCACGACTAGATAAACCCAGCTAAATTAATCTCACTGAGACAAGTGTTGATTAACTAAGGAATCTGGCACCCTCAGTTTAGCAGAACCTACTTTGTAAACCAGAAGTGACACCCATCTGTTTACTGAAACGTACAAACTGCTTTTATGTATAGGCTTACTGTGATTCCCTATCTAGCATGTAACACTCTGTCAATTTCGGATGAAACGAAACCAAGCACTCCAGTGAAGACGACGAAAAGAACCTTTCTGGTGCAAAATTTCAAGCCTACCATAAAAGTATGTTTCTTACCTCTGTCTACATCTGTAAGTCTTGAATAATTCGTGAGCCGTAACAAACATACTTCATGAATCAAACAGAAGACAGTTATCTAAAATTAGCCTAAAGCATACTAGAAATCCATAATGCAGTTCATCAAATTGCATGCGGTAGGGAGTTAGTAAGAATGGTAATTAAAAAGTGTGATATATTCCGGAAATTTGGACCTGACTATCAAAAGACCATTTCTGGTAGATGTCGACAGTTCTGTTACCTTTTAAATATCAAACGCTAACTGCATGGGTTAAGTCGAAGAACACTTTCTGAACTGAACTTGGAATATAACTAAGTAGGTTAAGTTACTCGTCCGGCCTGAGCGGGTTGTAGGCAGGTTTAATCTGCCACGAATATATACGATTATAACACGTCACTTCAACCCTCCGTTTCAGCGTTTCTGCAGGAGGACAGTGACCAGATGTAAAGAACCAGAATAATGTGTACAGAACTAATTATATACAAACTTTTAACTGTCTATCACTTAGTTTATTGCGGTTGATCATCCTGTTCGATGCCACTCAGTTTTCGATTCTTTAACTTCTTAAACCAACCCATTCACCCGGTATACGATCCTGCCTGTTCTCTGGTAGTGAATAGACAAGTAACCAACGACGTTCGTTCCTTCATTGCCATGTTTGTACAATATAGGAAAATGGACTATCACCAAGCAGTAATTTATACACTTTTATAAAAATCAATCGTCATTATATGATAACGACCATTTACTAAAGCTTAAAGGTAGTCGCCACGGAACCGTGCGATTAAACGATACTCCGTTAATCAGCAAAGGATGGTATGTTTCGTCATTTTGATTTGACCGTAAGGGACAATAATTGTCCACAATTCCAACAAGATACAGTGGCAAGGTACAAACCACCCCTGTCAATTTGTTATAGAAGCAATTGCAGAGTTAAAACTTAAGCTTTAGACCATAAAAATTGCAAGAAATCCGAAACTAAGTTCTTATCACATTTTCGTTATTGAAAGAAACATCAGCCTTTATGAGGAAGTACATTCTCGTGTGGATGACCTGACTCTACGAATACTATCGCTGAAAGATGTGTTGATCTTATGAGTTTGTTGCAATGGGTATTTTAAGTCATACGTGAAACAATTGGCGGGTTTATTTATGGGCCAATTGTGTGTGCATAAAACACAAGTGTCGCTGCGGACAAAAATGTCTTTTCAGGCTTAGTGAGTAGTAATAATGAACGAGCTTTTACTATAGTTAAGTATATTCACACTGTCACTTAGCTAAATACCAGAAAATGAACTTCAGCTCAACACAAGAGAGATCGTGCAGCCTAAACCAATCAGAACGGTGTTTACTTAGATCGCCGAATTCAGATCAACGGCGGTACTTGTTGCAACTGATTGGGTAGATATGAAGTGTTATTTCGAATGGAACACCACTAGTGTTGTCAACCGAACTACCGAATTGTAATAAGAACTGCCCAGACGCTGTCTTTCACCTACTCAAGTATTCGCAAGGTTGCAATATATTACCGGTGGCACCTACCTCGTGATATCTTGAAACCTGAACGTATAATTCAGTGTATTGAAGCATTATTTTACTTCTAATATGTTCGACCCAAAACGGGTTTTTAGTCGGTTACGTTTACAATTATTTTCTGTGAAAGTTTCAGCTTGAATTTATTAACGTTGACGAGTAGGTTGCGGTTTGGATTTGGGGGGCTGTTTTTATAATAATGGGTTTCCATTGCATGTTCCTCCCCTCTCCCCCAAAAAACTGGACCTATGTATACGTTTGCATCGGTAGAACGATTCAACTATGTCAAGATCAGAAAGCTACCTCAATATACGTTCGGCTTCAGCAAACTCATGTGAGTTATCAACGAATTCATTACTTAATGGTGGAAACAATGTGCCGTAGACGCTTTATTAGAACGTCTACGGGAATATTTCATCACTTAAGCTTACGAGTACTTTTATAATCAAAACAAACAGTATGATTTCACAGTTGTAAAAAGTATGCAGATTATTAGTTTGATCGGTAACATACTAGTTGGCTATTCAACATAGTTTGCCATCTGATGAACATACTCCAATAGTTGAGTGTTCCAAACTCAGAAGGATTCTTTTGTAAATTTTTATACTTTTGGTAGGTGATTGTGAGAGTTGTGCGAAATCTCTAATAGTGTGCAGGTGAGTTTTTCCAATGCAGTAATAGTTTACTTCACGCATTCTCACATTTTAGTTCTTCAGACAAAAATCAGTGGTTACAGTCCACCGCCACGACATCGCATCCTTCGACTATCTCAAAGGAACTCAATCGAATCAGGTGAGTAGTGCAGTATATCACACTTTGAGGAGATCTAAGAGGACTACCAGAATTCTCAACGGGGCATTCACCGTCATTAACTGGGAATATCCGACCAAACAAAGATGAACATAAACCGCAGGGTTACATAAATTCGCTTAACTGTTGCCGAATCTAAAAGCAGTTGCCTTGGACACCGGCTGGCAAACACAGTTCTTTTGTCTTCGAGTGTAGAGTGAGCTCCAGTAGGAAATTTTCAATCCAACCTTAACCACACGGAATGAAGCATATTAGAATTTAATATCTTAAGCTTATAACGCAGACTGCAGGATTACAGAAGTCAAATGATGTTCAGTAGCACGACAGAATATGCTTGTTTGTCTGAGGAGATGGAACACGAGAAACATATACGTTTCCCACAGGTTGCTGCTTGTAAGTCAAAAATTGAATGCGCTGATTATTTATCGTTATGTGGATCAATTAGACATGACGGAAATTCCAACCACAGTTCTGCAGTAGTTTTTATAGCGTTGAACGGTCGAAGAAGAATTCAACTTTGAATTTTGCTCCAACTGATTAACAGAGTGACTGTCATTTTAGCTTCGTGCTCAAACATAGTAGACGGTTTCGGAGGAAATTTGAAAAGCCAACTATTTTCCGAGAGTAATCCAACCTTTCAGATCCACTGCCAATATGGAGGAGTGATCTAACGTTCCTAACACTGGTTCAACTAGACCTACTCATGAATACAATCAGCAGTCAAACTGGATGCTGACTAAAAACCTAACTTAGTATGGCAATGTGTTTACCTAATAATAGGGTTCTAATGTCAGACGAGGTTTTACGAACAGAAGGTAATCGCCCAATACATCAACTGCCGTCAGTATTCTTCCGTGGCTGAAACAAATCACTGACTGCCCTTCACGTTGCGCCTTATGTGAAATCGGGAGAAAAGGCATATCGTCAGGAAATGACAACCCCGTAGGAATGTTAGGCGCAAACTAGTCATGGTTGCAGGTTACTGTTGTTTGTTTCGCCCTCAAAAAGAATATATGCTCGTCTCAAAAGACGACTGTTGAACAAATGGGCTGGTGTTAATATCGGTTACCGCGACACCTGGGCTGTAAAGAGGCTGGGCTTCTTCCTGGCCTACAAACAAAAACAGTTTTAATTGTACACCAAATGTTTGATTTCTATAAGCTGGTATTGTGCCTTGCAAAACGGCACTGTCAGTTGCAATGTCATTGGCGGATGCTGTGACACTTAGGCTAAGGGCACTCCATTTTCGTGGTTTTGACTAATCCACTTAGTAAACTTCAAAAAGTTTGGCATAGGATTTTTAACACAAGCGAACCATCAATTGTGGCAGCAAATGACCCAATCTTCTGTACAAAAAATAACTTCTTACAAATCACAATTTATATGGCCTTTACAGGATAGTTCACATACAAACACAAAGAAATGACTCAAATTATACGTCCCAAATCTATCCGATGATTTTTGCTACCAATATTGACGGAAAATTGAAGTCAGTTAATGTCAAATTTCATTGGGTTTTAGTGGCCCAAAATTAATCCAAATTGCATGCCCGTAACGCTGCCGTAGGCAAAGATCTCCGAGTGTAAAGGGATCAAATTGCAACATAATTTTCGAAGCAGAAAGAGAAAAAGGCACACTATATGCAGGTTGCAGTAATTTCAGTTCCGTAAATTATTACTCGTATGAAGTGAGATCCAGTGGAAACTAAGGGGTCTGGAAGAGGAAGCGCATGTACATGAATCAAATGTAAGTTATTGTGGAAGGTATCGAAAAAATGAATTTAACGTGGCTTTTAAATGAAACTTCATAAAACTAGGCAGGCAGTAGTGTAAACTCACTCTAGTCACGTACAGAAAGGTTGGGAAAATATGGGTGTTTGTGGCATTTCACTAATAGATTTTATATCGTTTGAGCGGTATTCGTAGTAATAGGTTCTTTCGGGGTGAGTATGCGTTGGTAAAATAAATCAAATCATGAGCAACAGGTAACTAGTGTTTTCATTATGCTCCAAATTATCGTATGATGCATAGTTTCCTTATCTTTGTCATTTCAGAGTCAGATATTAGTGATGTGAAACATGGTGAGTTTCATAGTCGTAGTAGATTCTGCCGCCAAGAGAGCCAGTTTTTCCACTTTCTTCTATTCCACACTTAACATAGCACGAAACCTATGGGTTGCACCCCATTATTATATATATATATATACTTCAACGAAAATTCATGAACCTTAAGTTAAAAATGTACCATTTCACTAATGCTGCACATATAAAACTTATTCATTGTTCGCCTGTTTAATAATGGGAGACAGGGTTGACAAATAGCCTCAACTAACCATTATTTTGTTCACACCTGTTAGACTTTTGAAGCTTGGCTTCCAGCGACACTCAGCGGAGTTGAAACTGGGGGCAGTGTAATATTTGACCAGCTTCTACAAAGCGAGTGAATCCGGAAGCCTTACTATCAGACGGGTTATTTTAAAACTAAAAATATTATAGTGAGCTTACAACAAACGTTTTCATGTTGAACATCACTCACATTTGTTCGCAGCGTTCACATTCAGATAGACATTCCAACCAACCTCTTTCGAAAAAACGCACTAGATTCGAGTTTCGCTCTCATTAGAGCTCGTCAGTAGTGCATATCCTTGGCACGACCGGGATTTGAACTCCGGCCATTCCAATCATGAAGCAACCGTGTTGACCACTGCACCACTGACCTCACATTAGGCACGCCGAATGATCAAATCTGAACGCTCAACCACTTTCTCTCGTGAGCAGTGATCATCAAACGTTTTGTTGGCTTATGGTGAAAATGGAAGTTAGTAACAGACAGACAAATAGTTGACCACAATTGAATGGCTTTACCTCCTTCTTTAACCATAGTTATCATTCGAGTTATCTTACCATTTGTACTTAACAATTGTATTAACCAAAGTTTGTAGTAAATTCATCATTTTGATATTTTCTACGAGGAACATAGGGGTTATTTTGCATCTTTTCGCAAAGATTTAATCGCAGCTTGAAACTTCTGATCAAACGTCAACTCCGTCAATGATCATCTTTGCTGGTATCCAAATACCGTTAACTTCACATAAGAGACTTTTGAAGAAGTCCCTCAACTTCATCGGACACTTGTGTGGTTTTGCACAATCCGAGCGTATCCTGTGACATAAGTTCTTCGCCTTACCTTAAGGAATGATACTATCAGCACAATTTGAAAAATTCTTTGGTGCGATTGGCTTTGCGTTGCGCTTCAGTGAACACATACTTTTGTGTCGTGACTGCAGTTAAATACTTGTTTTAAATGATTCCATTTTGAAGTCCTAATTCGAAGTGAAAACAATATTAGGTGAAACGATATTCAATATGTGTGACCAATACTTGCATTTATTTATCTTAGCAAGTCACACTTTGCTTTGCCCTCGTAAGACTGCATCATGATCCGTGACATGCGCCTACAGAAAATATTTGGTAACCCGTGGAAAATGCACTGGTTAATATCTCAACCTTATACATTATACAAGGTACAGTCATTTGGTTTTACTCTAACTCTGCCTGTGATCAGTGTATGAGTGTACCGTGTATGATATATACCGTTGATAATCGTCCATACACAAGTTATGACGAATAATCGGTTGAACCTTTCAAGTTGGCAAGAATTTTCACTCGTACTTTTCCTTCCAGCACTACCCTCCTTCACACGAACTCCTCATACACAATCAAACTGGCAGTTAAACAGGCAATCTCCGAATGTTGCTCACTTTCATCGCGATGTATGTCTTTCTTTTTGATAATTGTTTAAGTTGATTACTGCTACGTAGGCAATAATTTTAATTCGTCAATTAACTAATTCTTATCCTAAAAAGTCTCTTAAGTAACATTTCTTCAACAAGGGTTACTCGAAAGACCTGAAAAGCGACATGATTTAGCATGTCTAATATTGTGTTTGTTCGATTTTTGTATCGTATTTGATAGAATCATCGAACAAACCTTATTGACCGTTGCTATAAGTTACAGAATCATTCCTTATCTCTTCCATTTGATTCATAAGGTACAATTTTGTGAATCCTCCAAAGTACGCAATCTTGAATATGATATGACAGCTTAAGACTTTTTCGTTGCACGCATGTGTTGGGTAGCATTATCGCACATGCTCTACTCATTTTCTTAGCAGACCATCCAAGTAATCCGGACCTTGTCGTTCACAATTTTTTTTATCTTGTTGAGATCTAACTTTGAAAAGTTAAGTTTAGTGTATTAAAGAGTGTCAGCAATTCCTTTATTTCACAGAAGCCATTTTTGTGGTTCATGTCTATATGCCCAACAAGAAGTGCGCTGGTAATGAGTCAACGCAATTCATTTTAATCGTTAACATTGCAACCTTGAAGCAATCAATGTATGTAAAAAATATCCGCGGAAATTTGAATACCTCTCCAAAAAATGATTGTTTTTCTTTCCGACAATACATTCATGCTTACTTGTGTAAAAGTTAAGGCGTGCGACGTATTTTGTCCAGTTCTTCTGATGGCGGACGCTCGTTTATGGGTAATTTCGTGAATGAGGCTGCGTGAGTTTCAAATAGCGTGTTAGTGTGACCGGTATGTTTGATACATATTTCATGAGAACAAGCGGACACTCAAAGTAAACAATGACTAGATACTTTGCAGTTAGCATATCGATAGATATTCAGATATTCCTTGTGTATGTGTAACTTAAAATCGAACACGCTGGACGGTTCTTGCATCATCGGTCGTTAATTATCTAGCTTAAAGCAGGCGTAATACAAGTTCTAATTATGTCGAGATTTTTCGCTAAATAAAATTACACGCTTGCTGAAGCCGGTCAAAGATCTGCTAATCTGGCTTCTGAAACTGAGCTTGCGTACTTAACAGCAACTTTCTGGAGTGATGAAGCTGCTGTGATTCTGACCGATTGCAGTCACGTGATGTTTTAGCCCAATTCTGCTGGTTGTTTTTAAATAATATGGTATGTTTGGTCTGTTTTACAGTGTAAAGTGCACGTTTCCTTATGAGGAGAGTGCAATATATGACACAATCACAGAGTTTTTGTATTCCGATTTGTGCTTTAGAAAATATTGATAAAACCAGTTGTTTCAAGTTTATCAACATGGCAGCAAATAACTCGACAGGATTGTTTTGAATTTTTTCCACATAGGAAACTCCAACGAGATTGGTCATCGAGCGTCAGTGTTTTGCCTGTGGACGGTCAGTGCCTACAGAAGATCTAGTTAACTATTCTAGTCGGATATATCATACGGATTGTGCAAGGTGCAAACAGTGCCGATGCAAGCCAAAGTAAATCACCACTGTGAAGCTTTCAGTCTGCCGGGGCTATTTAAACCAATCTACAAGTGTCATTAGGTTATGCGTGTATTTTTCATCTACTGAGAACTCCGGAAAAACTCGGTACCGATTTTTATTCATGATATTGTCTTGTAGATTATTCTCTGTTTCATAGGGCAACGTGAAGCGCGTGCATTTTAGTAATTAATTGAATAGAAGCGTACTAATTTTGGGAATAATGTATTATGCTCTCGTTTGTTGACAGGCTACCGCTTGCGTTCCTAAAGAAACGTATGACGCAGGGTTGTGACTTTTGAAGGCGTGAATACTTTCAAAAACTTTCTTAATATTAAACAATCGGTGGAACAATAATTGATGAAACTTTAATTTAAGCTTACTGTGAACAACACATGAAGAAGAATAAATGCCATTTTTAAAAGTATTTGCTCATATCGGGGAAGGCTTTTCTTTTTCACGGGAAAAATATCGATCCTGTTACACAGTTATAGTGTAAACAAACATTGTGAAATCAATATTTATCCGCTGAACCGTTTTAAAATCAAAGTCAGTGAATGTACGTAATGATACAGAACAATGCTCAATGAACATTTGAAGTCATGCACGCACATTTTATCAAAAAAGACAATCTGGGTCACAAATGATTATGGATGGTGAGGCGGAACACTGATTTCCTCAATAGAACTTTCAGTGTCAAACGTGTTTCATCAGTACAAGTACACTTTTAACATTCTAAGCAAAAAGCGAAACCCTTCTTTTTTCTTCATTTTGCTACTTTCATCGCCCTAATGTTTTTGGTTTCTGCAGATACTTTTGGCATTGTTGTTTTACTTAGCGTTCTTTTTAATAAGCAAATTAAGAGGTACCCGTCCGTTTGACTAAACACGCATCAAAAGTGTCTGTTGATTGTGGTTTTATCCAGAATTTCGTCTGATCCTCTCTCCGAGTACTATGTTTTTTGATTTTATGGTTTGACACTATTTTGTAGGACGGACCAATTACAAACATTGGAATGTTCTAGAACTGCGATTTTATGTTTCCACCGATAATCACACTAGTTGTTCTGAGTTCAGAAGTATCAACTTGTCTTCATTGATCTATCAGTCTTTTTATCTAGTCGGCATCGTGTGGTGCATGTTTCAGCTAACTTCGTTAGACGAAGACGGAACGCTGTTATTCACCCTCTTGAGATTACAAGATTTTGCCTCTGAAATGGTACATCTGAAACGGGAATACAAAAGTCCGTAAACACACTATATTTGAAAGAGATTTTTACTAGGTCAGAGAGTGATTGTTCAAATCAAAGCTCCCAATATTACTGAATACCGGAAGAAGTGGGTTAGCTGACTCACAAGAAGGGTCGTAACCACAGTGGCTAACTCAAGCAAAACGGGAAACTTCCGTAAACTTGAGTAATTGATCCAAAGCATGTGGGTAAAGAAGGGCTATCTTAACGATGATAGATTCAATCCGTATTTCAGATTGGAAATCACTCGCACCTTTTCAAATACCTTCCATTCTGATGTATTTTCCAGCAACTTTTTCGAAAAGAAAGATTGCATCAGAGTTTTGTTCTCACTGGAGCCCGTTAGTATTGCATATACATCCCAGCGCGCGGGTTTGAACTCTTGCCGGCTTTTTATGAGGCAATCACTTGGACCAGTGCATCAGGAAAACCACACTAGGCGAGAAAAAAATATCATGCCCGAGAATTCATTCATTCTAGTCCATGAGTGACTACCAGGCTACGGTTAAAATAGTTTCCCTATAAAATTGGTCACAATTCTTAACTCTGAAGTGACAGAGGCCTACATCACCGATAAAGACCAACTTAAACAAAACGGAATTCAGTCGTTTTTTAAAAAAGACTGGCTGGAAAGCCTATATGAATACGAAGACTGCAATCAGGTGTTATTTGAATTTAAACTTGACAAATTATCGCTTATTCATCCGTGCTCCAATATTCACATTTCAAATAGTATGGAAGACATTCTGTATGGCGTTATTTTGAGCGCTACACTTTGAAGTCGTTTTCTTACAGAAATGAAAATTCTTACCTTCTTGAAAATGATTAGATGTGACAGATTACCATAACAGCTGCACAAACATTTAGCCTTGTATTCTACGGTGTATCTCAGGTTGGTAAATTGTGATCTGATTCAGCGAGAACGCTGCGATCAAAAATGGTTCAAAAATTGAATCCGCAACCATCGTGACAAGTTTGCATCTCTTGTCAATTTTCCCTACCACTTCGAAGGTAGTCAGATATAGGAGAACCCATTGGAACAAACAGACGGAGAAGTGAGATTAGTTAAGCGGTATATAAGCGCAACTCCATTTTTCGTTAGGAGTAGAGAAAAACTTCAGTCCCACAGTAAGGTGCTTGAGGACACTGTGAACAAAGAATACATTTTACTGAAGGTGTAGTCCCGTGTAATTCCGACGGTTAGTCTCAGTCGACCTCAATCTGTAACGCAGTCGAATTGCAAGTGCATAATCGTTTTCGTAGTTGGTGTCACAAGTCTCCTTCACCAGAGTATATTTTCAGGCAACAGTTTCGTTACAACATGTTGTCATAAAGACCGGTTTTATGTGATTCTGGGACCTTTGATATTTAGAAAAATTTAGCTACTCATGATTTGACTAGTATATGACGATATAAATGTCTTTTAATTCATATTAAACTGTCTGCACTCATATTTTTTCTGCGTTCGTTTTGTTCCCACAGCCGAGTTTTCGGACTTCAGTAGCTTACTGTGGACCTGAAAAATGGAGACTTAGCAAGTGCATCACTGAACCCCACTGAGTTTCAGAAACCAAATATTATCGGTCATCTTGTGTGAAATTCCAATAGAAAATGAATTGTTCACGATTAGTGTAACGTAAGTGCAGATCAGCAGAAAATCGATGAATAAACGGAGCAATACAGCACAAGGAATGGATTGAAGCGTAACTTACCCTGCTGAGGTTTGATTAACAAACTACCGAAATGCCGGAGACCATGCGTAGTCAGAAAGAATTTTAATCGGAGGTCCGATATCAGAGGGAATTTTTTGTATAAACCTACAATTCAATAAAGTAAACTAACACATTTGATTGTTTTTGATTTGCAAGTAAACAAAGGACTTGCTCTGATAACCTTGTCACTGTGTGTCCTAGGCTAAATGATAGCACGTGGAAGATATGTAAGAGTTACGGAAAAATCGCATTTTTCTCAGTGGATATGACTGGAATATGGGCAAGACGATTTAAACATACAATGAAAATTTTCACACAGCGATTGGAAATGGGTCCTTCCACGCGGTTTCCTGCATAAATCTTGAGTGTCAGATAAGGTAGAATCAAACAGAATTGAACTGTGAACAATCTTGTCTCAAAATTCTTCGTTTGTTACTATTTCAATTCACATACATTCTGAATTCCTGTCAAAGCGTCTTAACACACTCACTGTACGAATATTCAGTTTTAGTAGTTGAGCAGTCTAACTTCATATTGTGTTATTTTTAATATGATGACTGCTTTGAACACGTTTTCAGTGGTCGGAAACTATATTTGCTTCAAGGCATTCTATACTGCAAGTCGCATTATAAAGAAAGAAAAGACGGTACAAACAAGAATGGGAGTAAGTTTATTGGTAATGGAGCCTCTGAACAAGTAAATTACCTGTGAAAGTTGAAAATTTTCTCGTAGATATTTCTCTGTAGTTTACATTTTTCTGTATGTATAAGCAAGGTATATTTTGTGGGATCAATGGTTCGGTCATTTTGTACGGACTACACCTTTAATGAAGCAAAGACAAACAAGTTGACTACGTTATTCATAATCAAGGAATTAAAAAGACTTCATTCAACTGACGAATGTAAGAGTCTGTGTTGCATATATCAGGGTAAATTTGAAGTCGTTTCTAGCTCATTTCAAAAATATAGATAGGCTCTCTTATAGGTGGCTCGCGTACTGCTGCAGCGACAAGTAGGTCGAATGAGCGAAAATTATTGACGTTTGCATTCTGTTACTCCATAAACTGGTTACTTCCTCGAATTTCCCGATTAGCTCAGGACACGAACAATCAGCTTCTCACGGTGGCATTTGCGAACGTGATCACCTCAGCTGTGTTTGCAACTGATCCTAAGGCTATGTATGCATTGAAACCAAATCGGTGCGTTCATGAAGCGAGTGTTAAGATAAAATGTTCAGACGAAATTTTTGCCGTTGAATGCTCAATCTTATTCTATGTTACTCTGCTTAGAGTTCATTTTTATCAGTGGTTGACTGTTTAAACGATGAGTTTTTCGATATCACTTGGACTAGCATTCTAAGAGCGGTTTGACCGTGACGCATGATGCTAATCTTCGAATAAATTTCAGGTTGCAAATTAATTTGGGGAATTGTGTTAACAAAGTCAACAGAAAACCATAAACATCTAAATAACCGGTGGGTGGTCTACGATGCGGATAAATTCAGGTTGTACATCATTCACGTATGATCCAGGCCATTGAATTCGGACAGAATTTCCAGAGGGCATCTCTCCAGAACATTTAGTAGACTTGAGTTTTGTTCTCTTTTGAGCTCTTTAGTAATGCATACACTTGTCACGGCCGGGACTAGAATTCCGGCCAAGTTTTCATTAGGCAACTTTGTTGACCACTGCTCTATCATCCTTATATTAGGAATGACCAGATTATCGTATGTGGAAGGTCGACCACTTTCTGTTGTGAATAGTGATCAGGTTGCTCGATCGTCCTGAGAACAGACCTAGTGACTGTTATCTTAACTAGCGCGTGTAAGGTCTGAGACTTCCACCTGCCTCGGAAGTTCCAATCAAGGGGCTATTGGTTATTATTGGGAGGTTACTGTCTCCTGTAGAGGCAATCGTGCAGCCTGGTGATTACCCACAAGTAAAGGTAGTTGAGTGTTCACATATGATGAGTTACATGTGCGTAGCGTATGGTCAGTGGCACAGTCGTCAACACGGTTGCCCCATGAAATTGTGACCGGAGTTCCAAACCCCTGTCATGGTAAAACTATGCGCTACTGACGAACTATATCAAGGCGGAGAATCAAATCTGGTGCTTCTTTTTTGAGGAGGCTATCTGGAATATAGATTTTCCATCAAATGTTAGTAATGTTTAATTGAAATTCGAGATAACTGTTAGTAAGGAGACCTAAATATATGTCGTCCCTGGTACTCTTGCTACTTACGGTCGTATAATCCTAGTTTTAATAGACTTAAATGACCTTGAACACAAGGACCAAATTCCATTTCTGCCATCCCACCGATGTTGATATTCACGACTGTTAGCCATTCTAGAAATTATTTATTCCGTTCTTCTCAGACTGAAAACAGTTCGTAGGTTAAAAAAGGTGGTAGGAGTTGATTGCAAGGGATGTGAAGAAACAGTCTTTCTAATACCTCAACTCGACTACCGTTTTCGAAGTTAAGGTGACTGTAGCGGTAAACATTCTTCCACAACGAAACTGGCCCACTAGGCTATGTGTGAAAGGTGTGAAAATCACAATGACAGGGCCAAATATACCAGGCAGGCCAACAGATAGGGGCCTGAAAAACTACAATCTCCTGGTTCATCAGACCGGAAAGTGTAAAAAGATGGCCTATTTTATTGGAAACAGGTAAAAGCTTACACAGTCTGCCACCCACCCACTTGAGACGTAGGCTTTTGTTGTTTCCATACTCCCGCAGAGTGCATGAAAAGTCACCCATCTTTTACAATCACGTAGGATACATGAAATTTATATACGAAAAATTGGAACAAGACAAATGGGTCGAAAAAATCATGCACGTGAAGTGGATCACATTTTACTACGGGAGTGTTGGGAGTTGGTAAATGTGTAACACTGTCACTCGGGTTTCAAGTGGCTGTAGGATGACTGGCGAGGGGATGTGTGGGTTTCACATGAACCGTTTTAGACTACAAAGTATGATGGAATTAGCATCAACCGTTGTTAACAATAACAAACTGGCAGTTCTGGAGTGGGTTTTACTCACCTTGTAAGTGATTCAGAGGGCTATCTCCGGCTGAAAATGATGGCTGGTGTCAATCAAATGGATGCCGATCACAATAGAAATGGAACAACTTGATCCGTTGCGGAGACATTTCAGAAGGTGTACACGAATCCATTCCGACAGCCACTTTGCGGTTCTCCCAGCTCAACCACTTTAACAACAGGTGGGAAAAAAAACACTAAACGACGAAGGAAACCTAGGTAAGCTATCTTTGAGTTTTGGTGTCAGTACCGGGTAGGTGTTGAACGATAAGATAACCCGTGCTGCAGGATAGGCACTCCCGAATGCATTATAAACTCAGCGGATAATTACCTCACTGGTCAGTTCAACCTTGTGTGGAAAAATGTTAATAACAAGTTTTTATTCAAACTCTGAACACTTTAGTTTGCATGTTTCTGTCCGGGAATCACTGTGGATATCCATTTCGACCCAGTATATCTCGAAAGTGCTGTAGTTCATCCGATCAGGCATCTGGTGTGCACAGTCTTTGGGATTTGCTTTTCAAACTACAAGCCGAAGTATGCAGATACTTCGGCAGAAAAAAGTTAAAGAAGTGTGTGTACTGGTCGGAGCATCATATTTGTTTTTCCAAGAACTGCCAGAAATGTTGTTTGAGGACACTAACAGTTATCCTACCTAAATCTGGGTGTTCTGAGAGTATTTCGGCTCACATACAACCACGAATATTCGCAACACACAGTCACTTACCGCAACCGCAATATAAACTTGGTCGCTTTATCTGGTGCTTAAAGTAGGGTGGATAGGCACAAACGTACTAATGCCGATCTCTCCACTGTCTTCGCAAATTTAGTTCTCACGCCCATCCGGATACCCATTTATAGCAATCACTACCCAGATCCCACAGTAGATGTAGCTAATCATAGAGGCACTGTCCCGGTAATTTCCATCACCTACCACTAAGTCCCCACGCCTCTATCATCTTCCGGTAAAACTTAGGATGCAAATTATCATAGGTGCATTTAACGTCCGCGCTCTAACACAACCAAGGAGTAGCTCTCGCACGAACGTTTAACTCGTTGACTGACTAGGACTACTGCATTTCAGAGCTTAGAATCCAGGGTAGTAATCAACGTATAGAACCCGCAAATCCTACAATGCCTACTGGACAATGGTTGGATGTATCGGATGAATCTATGAAACACCTGACAGTCAGGGTTGAGTGGATGTAATTCTCAGCACCGTCGCCTTAACCTCATTTGAAGACTAGACAATTGTTAATGGTCAGTTTAGTGCTTTCAGGTAGGCACGTTTTGTTAAAGATAGCTCTGAAGGTGAAAACCTCAGAGGCCATTTCATTGTGTCCTTTCGTGATCCTAATGATTGTAGAGAAGCCGATCTGGCCACCCTCCATCAGTTGAAAAGTGGTTCCGATCAAGTTTTTCTGGCAGAAGATATGAAAGCTCAGGTTTGTCAACATGACAGTTCACGAATAATGAAAGGCAGTTGTTGCAAATATGCACTGAACATAGGCTAATTTTGGCCGATATGGGTTTCAGACATCGTATGCGTTGATGTTGTACTTGGAGACCTCCTTCACCGAATCAAATCAGATAGTTACTGAGGCAACTACTTGGATTCAGGCTGTGCGTCGATAGGTTGCCGTTGTAATACTTATTGTTGCGCAAAGAATACCGAAATTAACGGTTGGCTATCAAGGCAGTGACTATGTCATCCGTGAAGCATAAGTATCAAACCAGTCCAAAAGACAGTCTTGGAATTTCACACCCACAAATCCTGATAGCCATTGGACTTAGATCTCACAGATCATTCAAAAAACGTCCTGTATCATGAAGCACAGTGACATCTGGGTTGAACAAACAATGAATCTCAAAGAAATCCCTGGACTTGTTAGAACCCGCACGACACATTTCTGCCGGCAGTACATATAACGAAGTTAAGCAGGATGTCGACAGGAAGCCGGAGCGCAGCCTGATCACCGATGGTGAGACATGGCTAGTGGAGTAAGTTGAGGGATTAAGAACCGTTTCCGCTTCAGAAAACACCGACAAACTCTTCAAGCATATGTGTTCTACGGATCCAAGAAGACCAGCTCTCAGCGAGGATACCAGTGAGGCAGATGACATACTCATCCATTATCAGTCTAGGAGGTTAGAGCGCTGGATGGAGCACTTTGCGGGCGCAGTTAGCTGGCCCCCAATTCTACCGTCGAAAATTTGCAATGTAGCTTCCTGGTCAATAGATGTAAGAAGACCCACTAATCTCGACGTCCACAGTTGTATTCCGGCTCCCGGACGTACAGAAGCTGCTGACCTAGATGCCCTCGTGCGGCCACTCCCCAAATAAAGTGTGGAAGCGTTAGTGGAAGCCTTGACTCAGTTGATTCGAACTGGCTAGACGACGACGAACATCTCTCCGTGTTGGGGTCACTTGATATTAGTTCCCACACAATCCGGGACCTTGTTAAACCATGAGAAAATTCTCTTGACCCCAGTAGTTACTAGGGTCTTGCAATCTATTATACTTCGTCGACTCGTCGCATCTCGGACAACATACATTACGGAAGAACAGAGGCGGTTTCACTTTGGACGGAAATGCACCCGTCGAGGCTTCACTCTTCACAAATGGAACAGCGTCACGTACACCGCCGACCAACATTCGCCGTATTTCTCGTATTTCTCACAAGATGCTGACGACAACCTTTAATCTGATGGAGAGCTGATTGACTTTGACTGTGCTGACGACAACATGTTAATGTTTAACAATTGCAAAGTGGCTTAAACAATGTTGGCTACTGCTTCGCATTCCGCTAAACACCCCTAAGTGCGTTTTGCAGTGCCGGACTGGCTTGTGTGCTTGAGAAGCCGCATCAGTGGCGCGGGAGGTGTAGAGAATGAAATGGATGCGCGTATCTTCGAGGCTAGGTTGATATTCGGTAGTCTCGGTCACAGCTGGCAACAGAGGGATATCTCTTGGATGCTTACGGTTGGCGTATATAAGACGACAGTGAGGATTCTGTAATGTTACGGATACGCCACATGGTCACCCAGGCCAGAAGACGTGAACTGTCTTCAGGTATTTGACCATCGGTGTTTGTCTTCAGCCGCTCTTATTGCGAGACAGGAATAAGCAAGTAGCAAAGAGGTTAGGAAGCGAATGTTTGGCACTGATTATCAAACGGGTTATTCTGTTCATTTCTCAGATAGCTAGGCCATGTACTAATGATGCCAGCTATTCGTGTGCCGCACCGAGCGCTCTCTGCCGAAGATGCCGTTGACTGGCATAGACGAATGAGGTTGTTCACCGAAGGGCTGACCAGTTCAGGTCGCGTCCATCTGTGGCGTTGGGGATCTCGCCACTCCCAGCGTGAGTGACTTGAGACGTTCGGTGAGATGGCGGCTAATCGGGCACGGTGGCATGCATGTTGTTGTTTGGTCGAGTTATCTGTGCAGTAACATCATTTGTCGAATTGGGGCAGTTAAATCCGTAAGGAAGCTTTCTTGCAAGTGATTCCTTACTTTTACCTTGGGCTCGTTAGAATACAAGCAGCTTACTGTTGATTATTTAGATTTTGGACGTTCGGACATGACTGTTCCCACTGGGTAGTTGACATCCTCTACTCTTTCTCTTTCCACTCTATTTTCGCAGAGCGATTTCTTTGTTTTTCATGGTCGTTTGACAGTTAAGATTTAAGAAGGATCACTGGTTTACTGTCATCTATGATAATGGTGATGACCAGTGGTCACCTGCCAATATCCGCGGAGACTAATATGCTTAGAATGAACGGCAAATACGACTTTCAATTGGGTTATCAATTAAAAACTCCAACGCCAGTCATTCCGTTGTCAGCTATGTGATGCATACATGACAACTGTCGGAAGTGAGGGAACCAATCGGCCGTTAATTACGTATTACTTATTCTACGTTACCATGCGACATTAAAAGTTTGCTGGAGAAAACGAAAGGTACGTGATGCGGATGGGCACGATTAATTCAGTTGAAGCCGCTCGAGCTGTACCTTTTCATGCTATATCCCATTTGATAAATCCGTCTGTGTTCCATGCTATTCTAACAATAATATCGGCTTCAAATTTTTCGACTGGTTCAACATTGTCCGGCAGGTTGTTGTTTGTGCAACATTCTCACTCGCTGAACAGAGTAACATGAAAATGTATAAATCGGTAGACTTTGCTCCATCTGTGCAAGTTATTTCCTGTTGTGTGCTTACTATCTGTCAGACTGCTTAATGTCTAAACTCAGTGGTGAATTTTCAAGGTGAATCAACTTGGATTTTCACACATCATGGCTGAAATCAAGTAACCAATACTCTGATTTTGGTTAAAAATCCTCAGTGTATTCATCAGAAAAATTGTGTAGCGGACAACCTCGTTTGTGTTCATTCCTCAACAGGCCAATTACGTAACATTTATTTGAAAGAACTTTTATTGTGCAGTATACTATGGTGATTTGTCACATTGAAATCCTCCCAATGATTCGTATCAGGAAAATAACCACTATCTGATTAATGCACTATAAATCTAGTTTGACACCTTTATGAGCTTCTCCACTCGTAGTAGATTGGAAACGTTTATATTTTGTTGAAATTCGTGAAAAATGCTATAACTGTAGCTCTGCATACACAGTCGGACATGTAGGATATAGGTAATTATGAGGACGTTTAGTTTAATATCACCTAAAACTATGTAATCGCGACTTTATAAAAGAAATGTTTTCAAAGATTACGCACGTTTAATTTAGCGGGTATACATGATGAGAAAACTTATGAACACTTCGTAAATATCATGAATAATCTTATTATAACAAAAGTTTAGCAGATCAAAAAATTAAAGCGTCTTGTTGAAAGAATTGAAAGAAATACCAGTTTAAACTATCGATTATGTAAACTACAGTCTGAACAGCACACATTTGTTATATTTGCAATTTCAGACGGAATACTCAAACTGCTGACTTTTGGCATATGTAATAATTTAAGAACATGAAACAATTAATGATACATTGAAATATGTGATTTATTTCGATGAACTTTTTTTGGGCAACATTCATCAGATTTAATCTGAACTATATGCAGAGCGTTAAACCGACATGAATGAGAGATTGTTACTGAGAAAATTTCTAGTTATTTAAAAACGTTTTATCTGAAAGCGTATTAGATGAACACTTAAAAAGTAACAACCCTCACCTTAAATTCAAGCGGCTACTTCAATCTGGAGGTTTTAAATATGTGAGACCTACGTCCAGCATTTTTTGTGCAGCGTTTGGCGGTATCTACGCTTGGCAACCTATCGATGACTGTGAACGCTCGTATATTCCTCCGTACAATTCTAGATGACATGACGGCTAAAGATGGAAAAATCGATCACGTTTCATTCGATGTGAGTGACGCTACTGTTGTTGCATTTTCATCTGACCGTCAATTATTCTTTGTTTTTTGATGAAAAGTTTGTCAAGAACTATGAAACTTTGCTGTACACTGTGGCACTTCACAAATAACAGAAGATGGCACACATCGAAACATTATAACATTGTCATTCTTATGTCCGCATCGCGCAAAGAAGAATAGACTGAATATAACAAGTGGACGACAAAGCAGACACTAACAATATTGGGGCTTCATATATGTGCGTTTTTTGTTGGTTCAGATTTAGAAAAGCGTCTTGCGTCAACAGGTTATGCATATTCATGTCCCGATGTAGATAACCGCTTAACAAAACTTTCAAAAACTCAAAGAAACTTTGGTTCAGATCATACAACAACAATATACTTGACCGGATACGGTTCGATAGGAACACAAGATTGTTAGCGTTTGACCAGACATTACAAATCAGTACTGGCTATCCAGTTCTGATCATGCATGATCTGTTGATGTAAGCGGATTGAATCCTCTAGAAATGACGACAATCTTTTACGTTTTACTGATTTCAAAGATCGGCAGCGTACTACACACAGTCTCATGCCATACATTCGCTAAAGATATACTGACATGTTCTAGCACATATACCGGTGTTGTTTTGGAAAAGTATTTTCTTCAACTATGTTTATAGGCATTTAGCTACAAATTCTTCTAATGCCATTGGTGATGGCGTGCATTTCACTAAAAATATTACAATAGTTATTCACTGCTTTAGACTAAAGTTAAATGCTAAAAGTTCAGCTTGAAACCAGTATAATTTGGCGTATCTTGAATGTTGTACCGCTGTTGTCATTCTTGAATAACCCACTGTTTGCATAGCAGGAGCTCAAACTTTCAGCTGTCCAGTTCTGTCTTTGTGAAATTCTGTCGGGATAAACACTAGAAAGTCGGATTTACAATAGTTATCTCTAACAGTCCTTACCGGTCATTAAACGTTGATAGTGAAGGGTTCTCTGCCTGCCATTATCCATGTGACCTTTGTTCTCAAATGGAATGACTGCTGGAAGTACGTGTTTGAGCTAAGCTGTTGAGTAGCAAGTGTCGAATATGTTGTGAGTCACGGATCTTCTCGCTTCAACAAACGTTCTGCTGTATCAACGACTATTAATTACATGCTATAAATCAAATGCACGTCATGTTTACATGTTTCCGCATCCATATCATTTGCGTGAATATTGAACTATATTTTAGCAAGGTATTCCAAGAGCACAACTTGTTAAACACGTGGAACTTGTTGTGCAGCCTACATCAACCTGGAGTAAGATATGGTATATGCTTATTTTTACGACTGTTGACTTCGGTATAACTAGATTTGTGTGTAACTGTATGACTGAGAAACGGGAAAAAATACCTATGCCGCCAGAAATGTTATATCTCATGATGTGTCATTATTTGTAATCCAAACCTTGTGTACACTACCCTATGATGACCACATTCATTTGATTTGTTGTTCATTTAAATGCTATTTTATGGTTTGTTTTTAACAATCGTACGTATGGGTCATGATGCAACTAAGATTGAACTTCAACGCCGATGACATTCAATTGTGACGGACGCGATTATTACATCTAATGTAACAAATTTTTGCATGCATTTCTGATACCATGATGCCTTGTTTGACGGTTGAATAAAATTCTCACAACTCATGTATTGACATTATGAATAGTTTGTAATGTATTCTGTGTTATTTGAAGGAGGTCACAGGGACTCACTCCCTGAACCTCCCACAGAATCGTGGCCAAGACGAGGTATACTCAGGAGTTCAGAATAGTAAGACGGTCAAATATGTCAATCTTGCCCAGTTCCATTTGAATTGTCTATATTGTTCTTTTAATTGGCACTTAATTAAATGTTTCGAATAAGTCTCAGCAAAACCGATAAACTTATTGTTCCGGCCCATTCACGCCTCTTTAGGTCGTCAGTTGGATATACCTAGATTAAACTATAGAGTAAATGTAAGATGAACGGTGCACACTGTGATGAGCCTAAGTTTAAGACACGGCTGACAGCTCAATTTCCCCACTAAATAATAGATCATCCATCAACTGAAATATTCAGTAAATTTTTCTGGTTACATTCGTTTGTTGCATTTAACTGTTCGACTGAAAAACGAAATCGTTTTTGTCGAATCACCGTGGTTCTCACTGATAGGCTGATTCTTCCGACCTAAGCTAACAATAGGTTGCCTCCTACGAACAGGTAAATTATTAATCTTGGTGCGGTGTTCGACCAATCCAATGTGATTGAAAAGAAACTTTACTACTAGCATTTTCTGTGCAAACGAGTTTGGGAGGATTCTCACAAATCGGCTTTGTTTCCCTTTCGAATCCACAAGGACGGAACTTTGCTTATCACTTAACAAAAGTGGTTTTCACAGCTTACCTTGTTCACCCATCGCTGAATCCGCTTTTGTCTGTTGATTCATCGATGGTTTGTTTCATGTCAAATCAAGCGTTCTTTTTAACGTATACCGTCACGACTGGCTGCCATCGAGAGCAGTTATAATCTGCAGCAATTCATTAAATAAGATCTCCCGACTAAAATAACGTAGATCTAAGTTCCTGTTACATACCATGCAGCATTTGCCGACGAACTAAAACGGCAAGTGGGGCATGTCACTGGTATACAGTTAATACCTACTTCGTTTCGTCTGATGAATCCGGCTCTGTTGCGTCAAACACACTTGCGTTCTAATTAAATTGCCAAAAGTTCTCTAGATTTTTCTGGTTATTCAAGTGACCTTTCAGCAGAAGCAGACTCGTCCAGTCCAAGTAGCCTTGCTCATTCTAAATCTGGTCAATTCTGGTCAACACAAAAATTAAGAAATTGATGAAAAAGCACTGCCTACAGAAGTGCAAACGACGACATACTTTCGCCACACTCTTCAGGCCGGTAAAAAATAGATGACAACTGTGAAAATGCTAGGAAAATCATTAGCTCAAAACTTTCCTGAGCAATATCCGCGTGTCTGGAAGCGCCTCCGAAAAGTATCATCATACGTTCAACTCCGCAGTCTATCTCAGTGGTCCATATTCATAGGTGTTCTTTAATTTCCATGTTAACCTTCCGTGTACAAATAAACTTGGCCGCTGCTTGTGGAAGAACTCACTGACTGGACCACAACCATTAGTTTCTCATCAAGAGATTCAGACGCCATGGTGCAGTAGGTTCACTCTATTTTGCTGTGTTACCCTAAAAACGTTCGGTAAGTTAGATATGATTTCAGATGCAACTGAAAAACTGAGCGTTTATTTTACGATACAGGCATAACACAAAATCGAGTACCAAGAATAAACATTCAAAAATGTCAGGAAACTTCAGCCGCAATCAGGAATCTTTCTGCATTTGAAACGCAGTTATTTGAATGCTCTTGGTTGCTGGGACCGACTATTGGGAAACTCTGCTTACTCATAGTCGTGCCAGATTGTTTCTTCTTCAAACTGCCGCTCGGTGTGCAATATATGAGTAATATCTATTAGATGCCGCTGGACGTATTAAACAGGAGCCTGTTCTCAATAACTTAGCAGTGTTTGTGGTACTATCCATATTCATCAGATTTTGCGTAGCTTGTGGAAAACACCAACCGGTAAATAAAAAATCACGAGGTTCCCTCCATACTGAACGAATAATAGCCGTTCACTAAACGGGATTTGTAGAACTTTGCTTCTAGTGCACTATCAGCCAAGTAATACGTCAGTAAAATTAATCGTATATCGTCCGTTTATAGAGAGGTCGATGAACCACAACTACGATATCAGAAATTTCCTACTTATGCAACCCTCAAAAACTAGATTAATTTGCATGAATTCAGTATGTTGGCATCCGGTTTTACTAACTCTCTTTCTAATAAGTGATTTTAGGCCGGGTTAGTGTTGGTTCTGGACATGATGCCGGGTATAGGAGACAATTATAAAACTTTGAGATAATGGCTGTTGTGCAACAACCATTTTCTTCTGACATTCATTAAACCGTGACGTAGGTTGAGCATGGTATGGTCAAATTCATCGTTGGGTACTGTTGTTTGCCGAAGTACGTTGGGATTAGTACTGCACTTTCAGACGGCGGACGGTTGTCGTCTACGTTGGACGCACTTGCTCAGTAAACATAAGGCTGAATATGACCACAATAAATTGGCTAAGTATTTTATCGACTGCGTGAATTCCTACCCAGGAGCACTAGACTGCTTAATTTTCGAAAAACACCAGCTCATTTAAGCTTATCTGCAATAGATGTTCAGCGGTACGTCGCTTGTAGCACAGACAGCACAATAGCATCTTGAATTAAATCACTGTAATGAAACTGAAGTAGTGATGACACGTTTCAGTGAAAAAGTTGAGACTGTGAACTCACAACATCTTTCGACTGTCACCAGGGAAGCTGCCAGACTAAATGTCGGATACGGTCGAATGTGATATAAATTGTTACTAGTGTTACAAAGCTGGAGGTTACCAATGTTATCGGTTTGAAATAAACATGGAGTTTTGCATCATCCCTCGGATGATTTTGCAAGTATCGGATACAGAGAGATTCTTGCGTAGATGGAATCTTAGTACGAAAGTTTCTAGCTTCCACCAAGATAGTAAAGCACGGGATAAAATGGGCACCTGTTCCCTATTGCTGGCTTGAATTCAGTCGAAACCCGAAATCTTTCAATGACTTGGACCTGTTCACACGTAAGAAATCTGTCGAGATTTCCATAAGCTATAGTCGAACTTGCTCATGCCTCTTCGTGCGAGTGAGTATACAAAGAGGCTTTATTCCATTATAGTTATTCTGTTCCATTTTGGTTGCGATGAATGCAGAATGACAACTAGGCAATTCAGACTCGTGTCGGAAGCCTGATGGAAATTCATCCGTTTTGTATTTCTCAATAACAACTTGGAAGTAATCCGCTAAGGTTGACAGGAGCAGTTAGACTCAGGATGCAAAGCATGTAGTGGTTACACCCACAGCGTCATTGACCAGTGAGTTAAGCGCTTCTTCTTTCAGACCTCGTTCAAATGGTGTGTTTCTGTTGAATCTAGACGTGTGCGAAACGGCCGTGGGGTGTCATATTAAAAGTGAACAGTACACGCCTTTTTACTCCACCGACAATGCTAAATAACACTATGCGTATAACTTTTTGAAAAGATTTTTTTGGCGTCGGCGTTTCTCAAAATCTTTGGAAATGATATGCAATGAAGTCACATTCAGCAGCTAAACAATGTGTTCCAAATTTTTTCATTACTCCAAGTACCACTTTTTCTAAAGTGGATTCTCCCACGGTATTAACTACTTTCTTTTTTTCTAACTGCAGGTAACACCTGATTCTCCGATTTGTAAAATATCTAAATATACACCAAGACTTAATTTCACGACCTTCTCTCGTGTTTACTTTGTTTGCATGGTGTATTTGATGCGTTTTCCAAATAGATGTTAACAAACTGGGACATTTTTCATTGGTTGAAGTCGTTTGAAAGAGTTGAAATACACTTTCACCTGATATAACTTAGTGATTCAAGGAAAAAATCGACAGCAAAAAATAACATGCTGAAAGTTAATCAACTAATACAGCATGTCCATTCCGAACGTAACTCCATACTACTTTATGATTAATATCAGTTCGATTTGGAGTCCTCTGTAACGAAGTGTGACAATCTAGTCGACTACCAAACTTACGAACAGTACAATTTCGACGTTCATAAATAGCACTAGTGGAGGCCGGTGATTGTTTTCAGGTAATCCCGTATTGGCAGTCCGTTTGTTAGATCATTTGTGAATGAATAATTGTGAAAGTATCCAGCTGGCAAGTCTCTAGTGTGAATAATGGAAGTTAGACAAGCAGAGTGAATATCACGTAGGAAGGTGCGATGTCAGCCACTTGTCAATACTCGGACTGTAGCTTGCTTTTTCACGCCAAAATAATGACAACTGACAGATGTATTGAACTATTTACTCCCAACCAATAATTAATCCAAAATTATTCCCAAAACTCCAGTAATTGGGATTACGGGACATTTGGAGCCAAACTGTCATTCCTGTCTACTAAAAGTTCTACTAGACATAGCTTGTTCTAGAAACCTCGGGCATCTGAGAATACTGAATATAACTATCATGGACTTGACTTTCAATTTGAAGACAAACACTACGCTCATGTATAATTGGGCGAAATTGTCAAGTTGGTCTCTTTGAATGTTGAATTCTAACGAATAATGAAACCGGTTTCGAACACTTGTCAACTTCTCACTATTTATAACCATCTGCTACTATAGGCACAACTTTGCAATCCGTTCAATCATAGCAAAAGTGCTCAAACATTAAGATAATGCTCGGGCCTCGATCAAATTCAGTGTACTCGTCAAGTACGTTTTTAGAAAGTGGCCTGAAGATGAGTCTCGTATCTGAAATTGTGGTCAGTTTGTCACGAAGATTCTGTTACGGCAACGGTCGCAATCCTATCATTTCAATTTACAATCCGATATTAATATGTATTGGTACCAGTGTGTCTCTTAACACTGTCGGTGTATTCACCGATATAAGTAAGTCAACAAACTGTATTCGGACCACGACACGGTTGAATCAGGTTTACTCCAAGTAGGCTCTGAAAGAGCTTGTTAACTTTCGTCACTATAATTTAAACGCTTTTACTAAATTGGCTAAAAGTAGAGGGAGAAATTTGTCAAATGTTGATGTTATTTGACGTTATTTGATTTCTAAATGATTCGTCAGAAAGTTAAGGTAGGTTGAGGCAACGCGTTTCGATGTGTGTATTAGGAAAACACTTAGAAATAGCTGGATGAACACAACAACAGGCTGCACAAGGCCATTTTGGGTGGCAGTTTAAAGCCTTCTAAAATGTTAAACTTTGCAACAACAGAAATTAAGTTCTCAGAAGTATTACTAATTGTAAGTTGCTCTCAAAAATGAAAATAACATCAACCCTATATTTACTCGAAACACTTTGCTGTGAAACTTCGGGACTAATTTCGTCAAATTTCAAGTGCATGACAGACGTGAACTTCAGTGATAGATAGAATTCATGCCAAACGTTTAGCACTTACTGGAATTTTACAAGATACGTTTACTTCAACGTAGTATACGCTCTACCGGTTGCACCCCAGTGTTCGGGAGGGATATACATGTCAAACGTTTGTGTATACTTTATTTCAGGCATTCCGCCTAGGAAACAATATATCGGGAAGGAACTTTTCGAAACATCGCCTTTGGCTCACGTAGTTGAAATGCAGAAGTGCAGAATTAATTGAAAACAATAATTTGAAACTGCTGAACAACACTGAGGCAATATCTGCGGCAACAACTCGAGTGAATTCAACAGGAATTAGCAGCAACGCAGTGATATGCACCATTTAAGCAAAAGATGTAATGAAGCACAACTCAGGATTACGCCCATTTACATAAAGGTGCAATGGTTAGTCTCAAAGTGGCTTCTCGGTCAAGATAAACTTATGAACTTTATGAGGCTTCGTTGCTCACCTACGTTTGGTCTTCAGGAAAATATGCTAGGCACCTCCGCCCTGTAAAACATTGCTTTTTAAAGCCCCATTACTGATAAAAAATAAGTTGAGTTACCTGAGCGTGTTTGTCTAATATCAATGATGCAGACATTGCATAGCAGGTGCTTCAAAGGCCTGTCGCTTGCCATTGACTTCAGAGCAGATTTTCTGGTAGCGGTGTGTACTGCGCACAGGTTAACCACCTCATTGTGGACGACACACAGCAATATACAAACAGTGAGTGCAGCGTCTTAGAACTGATGATTCAGAGTAAGCACCAGACCCATTGAACTCGCATAATCCGGTACTTCGTAGTTAACCACGAAGAACCTGTTGACTGAATATATATTATTTCCAGATCGACGTTAAGTTTAAACGTTAATCTGTTCACTTTATCTTCAGCTGTTGACTAACGAAGGGTTTTCCCCAGCCAACTCATTCGGAATTGTATGGTCGAAACTACGTGACACTACACGACTTTCTCTGTAAAGCAGCCTTGAAGCGAAAACTCCCAAGAAAAAACGTCAGCCAATAAACCATCAGTTAGCAAGGATTTCGTTTTATCTTGTGATTGGTTGAACTAGAATTCCAGGAAATGGAGTTGTTCCAGGAAAATGGAGTTGTTCATAGCCAGTGATTCTCACAAAGTATTTGGTTTGTTAGACCATTAACTTCAAATATTGCACGTCACTTCGTTGATCTGGGAGTGAAAAATCCATGAAAGTGAATTTGTGAACAACAGGTGCGAAGGCATAAACCGGAGTTACATCACGCAATTATCCCGTTTCGTTTGAATCAACTTGGAAACGAAATTCGTTGACCTGATAACATGCTTTCGTTTGGGACATTTCAAGGCCTGCTTTGTACATATCTTCACATCTAATTTACGTCGTAGAAAAACAATCATATTTTGCACATAATGGGTCGATTATAGAATACGCAAGCATTAATCTCAAGTATAAGGGGGCTGATCAAAAGTAGTTGCGATAACGAACAGCTAGAATTTTACTACCAGCTACCTGAAACCTAATCCCACTGACACTAACAGTCCTGAGTCTTCAATTATGTGTTCGAATGTTGACGAGAAAACAAAGCTACACTAGGGAGGATTGATAAGTTTACCTAAATTAATCAACACCTGAAATGAAGCCTGTACTGGCGCAGCTCCTTTTCACTTAGTTAACCAATTTTCACGTTGCTCACCGGAGGTTTGGCTGACCATCCGATTGCTCAGTCTGGTTCACAAGTGGTATGCCAGTTTAACGGTAGGCACTGACACGTTCACAAGATAATAACAGACAGGCTGTTGTGTTGTTGCATAGTCGGGCATATTTTTAGATGGCTATTGGTCAACTTCTGACCAAAATGCGCCCGGAAATCCCGGTTATATTGACTTCCGCACATAACCAAACAAGAAGTCATCCGGCTGGTCCCAGTCAAGTCGTTCAAGTTAGTTATAGTTTGCCGTAGCCCAACACCACTAGTAATTATTAAAAAATGGTAGTCATTCGCCAAATACACGTCATGCGTACATGAACAATGCATGCTCAAGCAATCCTACTGATATTGTTTATTGTCTGGTGTAGCTGTGGACTGTTGAAAATGTGCCGGCTGATCTTTCCAAGACTACGTTGAGAAGGTGAAGTAAAGCTGAAATGCTTGTTCAAATCAGTTTCTTGATGCTAATAATAAACGAGTTCTTGTTCACCATCACCTAATCACCGCACTGTTCTAGAAGCTTTTGAGTCAGCGACAGAGGATGAGAACACCTCTCTTTTTACCCTCCATGTCATGGCGTCCTGATAGTACTTCGAGTCCAATAGCAATGTTGCAGACGACGACCATGTAGCAGCACGGTTAAGAATAAGCCGTTATCCAAGGGAAAATGTTGTGAGTAACAGAGATGTAAAACACGCTCAAACGCTCAGGAAAGCTATCAAATCTAGATGACAAACGAAAACTGCTGAGTGTGTATACGACCCTTTCTTGTCCATCCCTGAGTCATACAGTTGCCTAAAAGATTGCATGAATACTTTTGAGACATGACAACGTGAAGAGTTTTGTTGTCTTACCACAATACACAAAGCTCTTCTGAACAGGCTCACGACTATCACGAAACCAAGGTCAGGAAGAGAGTGGCATGGACAGTCAACATCACTGAAAGGATTCAACTAGTGTTTTTGAATCACATGTTCGGCGTGATTTACCCAGTTATTCCTACTGGCCAGGTATACCAAGGTAAGAGTAGTGAAATGAGGATTTTCCGAAAGGTTCAAACTATCGGAATCTACTGTTATAACAACCCTTTGAACCAACAGTACATACAAGCCTTGAAAGTAATCTAGCCCACCACCACTATCTAAACGCGTACACAAACCATTTCATAACTGACATCTTGAATACACTCTGATGGTGACCCGTCTGACCGCTTCAAACAGCCCATACCACAATTGTATATACAAGCTCAATAGACATTGTGCTTATGGATGAAAAAGGATCACGTTGCCTATAAGTAACTCATGTACCTAATTTCAAATAGTTACGCCTTCGGGTGTTAAAAAGGGTACGTCAAATCCTTCAGCGTACTTTGCATGTTCAATCAGTCATTCACAAACCGTAATACTTAGTTTGTAAATATATGAGAAGCCTGAAAATAACATCCAAACAAATTTTCAGACATGGATTCGCTGCCCGATAATAACTTATAACGAATTTACTTGTAAGCTAACTAACAAATATATCTACAAATGCGTACGCCGTCAAACTGTCACACTTTGATAATAGTAAAACGCACGTGTTCCATAGCACAACCAGCTTCAAAACGCACTGTGACAAAAATTGTCAAACTCGATGAAGTATAGCAAACCAGAATCACAACGAGATACTTTTGCGTGGCAAGTACTTCAAGGCGTTCGGCTGTTTTACGTCATCCGTGTGTTAAGGTAATCAATACAGTTGATCGATACAACATAATCAACATAGGAGTACAATTTCACTTTACAAATATCAAACGAAAGCTACGCTCACTGCAGTGCAGGAGCATGTGAGCGCTATTCAGAACTGTGACGGTCTACAAAGTGTAACACTATAATTCGGATAGCACACATCATTGCTCACCGAAGTCCATATTTTACATGATGGCTAGACTAGTCAGAGGCATAATTCCTTTGTTACAAATTTGAATGCCTGATATGGAAAACCTATTCTGTGAGATGGTAGTATCACTTCATAAACTGTTGTCAGCTGCTGCACATTACAGCAGAGAAACAAATTAATTACACGAATTACACTCACAAATCAAGTTCACACACACTGGTCTGCCGTTGGTCAAAGCCGAAGCAGACGAAGATTAAGGTCAATAATATTTGCATACAGAAGACAGGCATGCTGCGCATGACCAACGGCGTTCGAGTGGCTTAAGGATAGCCGGCCTGCAATGGTACATCAACACACGAGAAGTTTATATCGGATCAACCACACCGTCGGTCACCAGTAAGTGTTTATCGATTGAAACAGCTGACTTTCTTTGTCTGATGGGGGCACACAACGTATTAGGTCTTCGGTGTATTTCTGAACGTGTTCTCTCATCCTCATGCTTAAGAGTTGATTATTACTGTCAATGTAAACATCATAGCTGCAAGTGAACTGATGAGTGCAATGCGAACCTGATAGTTTTGACATCCCCGTTTAAATCTGCAGGCGTTGGTGACCTCATGGGATTGAACAAGCTCAATGAAGCCGCGATATAATTCCGTTGGGTGATTTGTAAGGGAAACAGAGTACTGTCTGCCTGATGTGACAGCTGCGCGTGCACAAGTTTCTTGGGCACACATTTTTCTTGTGAGTTCGCTAATTACGGTTTTTCCTAATAGTAAGTGGACCGTAGTAGGAAAACACTGAAAGCCAAATGCCCAAGATAAAGCAAACTTAAATCAACCTCACGTTTATATATGTTCGCGCTGTATGACACAGACTAGACAGAGCTTATGCTGGATGCAAATTTCAGGTAAATTCCATTCCAGATTTCCTTACAATGTGCTGGCGAAACTAAATTATAGCTTTGACGTCGCTTATTGTTAGTGTCGAGGAACACCGAAATATCTTCCCTTTCACACTCAGTTGACAGTGACTGGTTTGCAAACGAAAAGTTCCGTAAATTCAACAGCTATTTCACTCTCTTTATTTTCAGCAAATACTATTGCCCCCATAAACTGACAGTAAAACGGAGTATACTTTAGTACATTAGAGAGACAGAGTTGACTCAACGATATGGGTAATTTATGAAAAACAGGCTCCAATGGTTTGCTTTTCGCCACAATGTCCACATATTTATATTCTCTGTCCTGAAGTATGAATATTTTAGCACACAGTTGAACCAAAGCTCGCAGGATATTAATCGGACAGTGGACTTCGGTTATGAGGCAGTGCAAAACTAAACACAAGCTCCTCTGTCCCCCTTAATGACACGTTTGCAAACAGCGAACTTCTGTCTAGAGCACACGATTTTCTCTTTCAAATTAACACTACCGACGTAATTAACTTTCGAAACAGCTCTACATACTGGTTGGCTGACTTGCGATGAAGCCAGTCCGCCATCTCAACGAGTGGTCCAACTGTTTTCTGAGGTTTGTGATTCTGTGGTAATCCGTACATCTCTGGAGTCATACTACCACTAGGTCTCACCCACGTGTACCGTCTGCGGGATACCTACTCATGCAAAGTAATTCGATTGTCCACTTAAGGCCGCTTTTGGAAAAGGTTAAATTTCTTCCAGCATTGCTGTTTGCTGATCACAACATAACATTTACAGAATCCTTGTCAGGCTTCCAAACATTTGCGCAGTTCCATGTTTTTAAGCAGGTTAAGTACTCGCTAGTGTTCAGTCAAATGAAATAGTCTTAGATGGGAGCATTCTGAAGACAGAGGTCTGTGTTCAGTCCTTCAATGTTAAACCAGCTGTAATTCCCTTCATATTCAGATGAGTGATTTCCCGATTAATCCCAAAAATGCTCTCAGGATACCTTTGTATCTGGTAGGAGCCAATAGTTCTGCGTTTGCATTTAAGACCAAACTAGAAAAAAATACCCACGATTGAGAAGGAGAGATGGCTTTTGATGAGTGATTCGTAACTAACACAGGCGAATCCGTATAAAATGCATCGCTTAGGAAGACAAAAGGGAGATTTTCATGGAGGAGCACCGCCAGAGTTTCGGGCATATTTGACCAAAAAACCTGAGAATTTTATTTGCGATCCAATCGGTGGAGTGTCCAAAACTGGTAACTAGGTTGAGTTTCCAAGTTTATCCCGTCTGGATTCAACATGTGGTTCATCAAATCTTCTGAGATTAGACTAAGTCTCATCCTCTACGTCATGGGCCTGGTCTAGAGATACAGAAAACAATTAATCGGGTTTAATGCCGTGTAAATTTCTGGCGTTTAACAGATCTGACCCTAAAGAAAAGGCAGCCAGGGAAGCTGGCTAACAGGATTAAAGCTATATGCAGAAGTTCTCGGGAGTGTATTCAATAATCGACTGTTCGGTCGAAGTTCTAGGCAACAAGGAGTTGATTGAATGGTCTCAAACGTATGGGTCACATTAAAAGGAATCCGGTCGTCTCTATGTAGGTTCTATACCAAGATTTTTCCTCTAATATATAGTAAGTTGTCCTTAGTATTACACCGAAATTTAATGTTGGAGGTAATGGTGCAAAATATTTGCCTACAATACATTCAAATAAAACAGTCAGGTTCGTTATCAGAACAAAACTAGCCTTGTATAATATCCACTCAGAGGGCTTCCTACAAGCAGCATAGACGGCTGTGGGTTCCCGAACGTTGGTGATGGTGCCTACCAACCTTGAGCATCGGACTCTCCAGACTTTTCACAGCTCATGAACACGTCGCTAGTCTCCGATTATGGAGATTACTGTATCAGTTGTGAACAATGAGCAATGAGACTGACTCTGAGTTAGCACACGGAACACATGACCCACATGACCCATGGCACAAACTGCATTTGTCTTAGTTCCATTATTGGCTACCAATTCGCTCATTCACTAAATGAGCGCCAACGAACCGTTGTGCTGTTCGCAAAATTGACCAAGTTAACCCCGAAACGTTACTCAGTAGTGTTATGAATGGCATAATTTAGGCCTAGCCGAAAAGCCTGAAAGTAGTGTCAATGAACAAAGCTGAAGGGCATTTGTTACCTCTACTTAAGATACACAAGAAACTTGAGCATCAAACACAAGCGGATGTGACCGCCTTTTTGAAAATGATAATCCGGTCGTGTTTTATGTGAAGCAAACGACACGGTGGTCAATGAGACAGTCCCATAAGAACAACTTGTGTTCCAAATCGGATCATTTCAAAGATAAGCACTACTGGTTCACAATGCAAAAAGCGAAACAATATTCTAAGGTTTCTTTTCAAAAATTGTCAACTGTTCATGGGATCTGAAACCAAATACATTCATTGTTACATAGGCTTGTTCTGACACTAGACAACAGCGGTAGTGATCAATTGTGGAAGATTTGTAACATTTTGAAAAAAATCATCTGCAGATATATAAAAACGACCGAATTACGTATCACGTACCCTGAGTGATATTGATGAAAAAAGAAGTCCAGTGGTGAACTCATTGTTATTTGGAAGTTCATTTTACCTGTATTTCAACAGCGTACTTTAAATAGATAGGATGGATTAGGGAAGATTATTGTGATAAAGTGTCTGAAGAGATGTTTAATAATTTCTGAACAGTTGCGTAAGACTGAAAGACGATTAGCTGATGGATTTCTTGAACGGAATTTTTCCGGAACACCAAAAATGTCTCCATGGGGGTTAAGGGTATATCCAAGAATGTCACTATTATTTTATTCAACTTCAAGTGAACTGTCAAGACAAAGGAATGAAAACAATTAGTAATTGTGGGAACAATCAACCAGCCAATAACTTTGAACAAATTAATCAATGGTGATAGGGAGACACGCCCATAAGTAACGTTCACCTCGACCTAAATTCACTACAGACAGCGCCCAAAAATTTCAAAACGTAATGATGTAATCAACGATTACTGTTACTAAGAATTGCCAGCTTATGAAAGCGAGAAGCCCTGAAGAAGTCGGACTTTGTTCGGCAAATTGTAGTGAAATGTGAACCCATAAACAACACTACCGCTGTCTTTTGCAGTTTCTAAGAAGCTCAGTGTTTAGCCATAAGATCTTGAAAAAACAAAAATTGCAAGAAGTCAACAGTTTGTTTGGACCATTCGGTTACACACGTAAACCGCTACAAATATATTCAGAATATGCGGGCAGCAATAACCGTAGCATAATTTGGCTTCAGAAGCTCCCTATTTGGAATAGATCACCACTCATTCTCATGTTTCATTTAGAACATACCAAATGATCCAGCAGGCTCACGGTTCCGTCAGGATTTCTCAAACAGTTTACACCGTAATCCACGATCACCACTGTCGACCAGTGAGAATGTATTGTCAACAAGTGAAAGACTCTATTTGGACTGTTTGAGAAATCGTGTTCGAAATGCAAATCCGCATGTTCACTTACAGTATTCATAAGGCACAGTAGGATGGTCGGGTAACTGAGTTCTACTAGGAGATTTCTGAGGTTACGGCGTGGCTTCGTAGTTCAGCCCTTAGAGCATTTGAAGCATTTCAGGATGCAGTTTCTTTCGATAACTTGCATTCAGCTGAGGCCCGAAATTTTTAATTGGACTTCCTCCAAATTATCGAAGTCATCACGCATAAGTAAAGCGGCGGAATCGAACATCAGTGTGACAGACATAGAAGTGTTAAATTTTTAAGACGGAAAAGTGAGTCAACTTGTTAGATACACAAGGCCAAAAGAAATATAAGCACTAAAATCGATTAATGTTCATGATAAGCACCAACTAAACATATGCCAAAATAGACATTGTGTAAAAGGCATGATAGACAATGACAACAGAAAGAGTGAGTCGAAATACTACCTAGTGCATGGCAGAGTATACTGATGATAAATTCCACGTTGTAGACCTAGTCAACTCATACGACGTGTTATTGCGCAATCCGAATCCAAGTTACTCGTGACTTCCGAAACAGTGCGAACTAACTTCTGTCATCTGGTCATGTGTCTTTACACAATGTTGAATCAGACGTTTTTTAAATGTCGCAACGGCTCAACAACCGGAAAATTCGGATATGACGTTAATGGATGAAGACTAATCAAAATATGAATATCCCACGACCTCAGTCTTTCGTATATTTACTCGGATAAAAACTAACTGGTTTCATGCCACTTTGTGCGCGTCAGGCTCCGCATTCATGAAATTAGTTACGCAAGCGAAACTGCGAGAAGCTGAACATCCAGAAGGGAGGATCATGTACACAGACGAACTCAAAATCTTCCGCACCAGTGTACGTGAATAGCATGCCATCCGTTCCGTGACCATCCAAAAGGTACAACAAGCTGGAGCGCAACCTCCAATTTCAAGAGCAGTTTGGGTTTGACACAGCCACGTAAGCCACTGATACGAAATTTGATATTCTGGAAAACTATTCCAAGTCAGCTATGATCTAACCTGAACAAGATGAGCATCTCGATTGTGGGTATCACTCAAATTCAGTTGTTGGCCGAACAGGCTATACATTTTTTAAATTTATTCATTATTGAAGCTTGCTGGTGACTGAATTTTACCCGTTCCATTTGAATGTTCCAGGAGGTGCAAAGAACGATACAAATTTGCATGAATAAATATATACCATCCATGTGTGCTACCAGTTATCATTCACATGTTGCTGACTTACGAAAAGCTTGGTGAGGGATTTTGGTGTTTTGATACTAAAAAGGAGCATAAAAAATTACTAGGTGACAATAGACATAGGTACTCGACGTAGAAAAACGTGTCATTTCGTAAAAATATGTTTGAGGACTTTTATTCTAATATTTACAACGATCACCTGGAGTAAACATATTCTAGCGTTATAGTGAAACAGTTTGATAATCAGCAAGGTCACTGTGCATGTCTATTCACCCGTCCTCTGCAATTAGGTGGACGCGATGTAACGCATGAAATACCTCGAATTGCTGTGACTTAGTGATATTATATTTTAAAACTACACGGATTATCATGGTCGCTGATCTCAATGATAGCGTTTGTTTGAGAGGAAAGGGGTAAAGAGATTTCAAGGCTTGAACCTTAAAGCCCAAAGCCCTCATTCTGGTTTGCATCCTCAATCAATCTGAAAACTACTAGTGGTGGCTAACAGTTGCAGGCTGGGCAAAATCCGGATAACATTTGGTTAAAATAAGCTTGATGGCCTAATTCTGCGTTATTTTTTGTAGTATACTTCCACTTTAGGTTATTCTTGTTGGGGACATAATCGGCCATTTCATCAACAAGTTCGCTTTTAGTTGGGGTGACACATAAACTGGCAGGACGGACTGAGGTTTGCGACCGGGGAAAGCGGAGTACATACCAAAATGGACAACTTAATTCAATATTTTAACGGTCACACCTAAATGAGCCTAACACACGACAACAGCAAGTAGGTAAGACAAGCGGCAAACAAAATCACTCTATTTTTCGTGACGAGGGCAAACATATATGACGAACAAGTAGAAATTATTGCTTGTTACATAACAAACTTTTCATGAGGTCAATGCAAGAAAATCAATTGAGTAGAACTTTTTCATTGGGGTAAATAACAAACCTTGACTCATAAGCAATTCAGCATGGTCCTTCGGGCAATATATGAAACCATCAATTTCTTTGTAATTCCATCGACTAAATCAAACCAGACAAAGGGTGGCACATGGTTAACTGGGTCCGAAAAGATACATCATGAATAGCATAAACTGAGTTCACTGATGATAACAACATTTCCAATTTTGAATGTGATTCAGACGACAGGATACTACTTAGGTGATTGTCCTTGGCTATCTTTTATACAGCTTCAAGTGTCAAATTTATACAAACGGTATATTGCACCATTAATATGTTAGTTCAAGAGGACAATTGGTAGTTCGAAGGACGGAACAAAGAAAATTTTGCATAGATGATTGTTCCAATTTATTGCATTTTGTTAGTCGAAGTTTTCAGATGTATGTTAATGAAAATTCGTTGTGAGGTGGAGACAAAGGTGAAAGTGCTCCAACCAAATTAAGCCCCCACGCAAGGAGGCATTACTGAACCCCCTGTTTCATGTGAAAACTAAAACAAATTCTTGTAAAATTTCAGACATGCCGAGGATTATTAAACGTCACCATTATACTCGAATAAGAACCTGATTAAACGCACCCCAATGGTTTCAAACACTTGTGGCATTTCATGCAGTCCGCGTGATACACTCGGTCCGATAGAATCAGCGCATTTGTTGGACTGGTGAACTTTCTGCAGACAAAACACCTGGTTTTGCTGGGAGATGACGATTTTTCCTAAGGAATGAAATATGTTGCAAATGTCTAGAATTCATGGTCGACATGATTTCAAAAAATACAGACAGTAAAATAGAGCTGTCACTTGAAAGTCTGGTTAATTGCTGATAATCTAGTATGAAAATCGTCAATCTTTCAGCGTAACTTCAAGCGCACAATTGAAAAAGACAGCATCAGAATGCTGACATTGTCGATTAGTCAAACGTACAATGACAAACAACTGAACTTTTATACTTAGATTATTGATTATAGAGCTTATTGCTTTCAGTACTTTGTTATTATGGGATGACGCGAGACTGATCGAATGACAGATGGTTTTAACAGGTCGTTGTATTGTAAGAACCGATTGCTGACAGCAACAGAAAGTACAGTGAACATTTTCGAAACTACGGCTAAACCATTTCAACATGAACAGTTTTGTCTCTAGATCCAAGTTCTCGCTTTTCCGCCACCAGGTGTTTGTTGTAGGCATCAGAAAATAACTCCGAAATTGGCTGGTGACACTGAAAAAGTCTGTAAACATATCGGTCACTTTTGAATTGTTCCAAAAATCCTGCAGATTATATTGCCTACTTTGTAGTCTCACAGCATGTATGCTTATTTTTCTGCCATCAAACATGCAGCATTTTGTAGTGGAGCACCCACAGTCAGCGATTTTCATTTGTGCAATTGGTACTTACGGATATACCAGTCCCGACGTCCGTGGAGTGGGACAACACATCAGTCGGCATATTCAGACGGTTCGTTCCAGGCTGTACAATCAGTTCTCCTCTAATGGGTTCCTAGACAAAGTAAAGTGAACTGCTTTGAATATATTAGGATCGGCTACAAAAGTCTACAAGATGTTTACTCTGAACAACGCCAAACGGAGGAATTCTTGATAATTTGTAAACTTCAAGGGGAAACTGACCAACATTCCAAAATCAGATCTGTCAAAAGTCTGTCTGTCTGTCAGTACACTGGACTGAGTGGAAAAAGTTGTATCACTACAGAGTAGTCTGGCAGATCTGATGATTTAGGTGTGACCCATTTGTGAAAAATTGAGGATTCATCTGGATCTAAACCAGCGACAGAAACGTCACGCTTAAATGCGGTAAGCACTCTACCAGGCTAGGTAAGAGGTCCCCTTGAGATCTCTGAAATTTCATATTTGGACTCTGTTACCCACCAAACCCACATTCTCACATGAATTCTGCCGAATAAACCACGAGGCCAAGCGCCCTGGCAGGATTTCTTGATCAGTTGACGGCGATATCCACCAGCGTCACTGCTGAGCACATAAACTGTACTACTAAAGAGTAAAAGTGCTTAAAAGAATAGGAGGGCAAACGGATTACGTGTGTGATGAAAGTGTTCCCGACGTTGTAGTTGAGATAGCTTCAGTTTCGAACCAGTTTCCGAATGCTCCAGCTCCCTTCTTATATGTAAAATCGGTCGGACATAAACGCACACCTGCTGATTGCAATAGCACGTAGGTTATTTTGCATGTCAAAGTACCCGTAGGTTAAAATGGGACAGAAAAGTGCCGAATATCACTGATGTGTTAGTCAGGCCACCGCAAAACTCATCGCCCACTCTCGACTTCATCGTGATGCCTGTGAAATTACTCATCCGGAACAGTGTGACTTTACAAATTACTGACTGCATCCGGTTCGGAAGTTACTGTTAGTTACCCGTCCAGGTGGGAAGACTACAAATTTTTTCCAAAATGTGTCATACTCTTGTCAGCCTCCAAATAAACGGCAGCTAGAGAATAGTCCACATAACCCACTGAAGATTGTGGCTTAGTAACGTTTTCAAAGTTTACAATAGCGGCAAACTATCAGTAAACACTAGATATCTGAACAGTACTCGCAAAAATCTTCACAACGATTAGCGGATGTGCATCTGTTTTAGTGGTAATATGTACTTTATTTAAGTGTCTCATGCAGTGGACATTCCGGCTGTGCAAATGCAAATATCTCCGCAAAAACTGATGGGAAAAGTAACGGACTCCGCCTTTTACTTACTAATCAGTCAAACGAAGTTGTTTTCCTCTAGGATGTTTTCTACACTAATTGGGTTAATTTATGGCTGTTACTGTTTTTCAAGTGTGGTTTGGCAAGCGCAGGTGAAAGAAAAGTTGGTTCAATCTCACTTCTCTCGGGGAGACTAGCGGCAGGCATTTCCAAATGAGTTATTTTGTGCTTTAAAGCAACAAACTCTATTGATACCAATTGCAGCAGAACCTGAATTCGAAAAATTTTACGCACGCCTGAAAAGCATTTGTTACTTCGATTAAGCAAGCAAGGTTGAAAACGGTATTGACTCGAAAGTGTGTGCTCAGTAAGGGCTCGATCCACAAAGTTAGAGTCATGGGAGACAATCCAATGAGCAGCGGTCAAACATAAAGCGTTCGGACTGGCGGGCTGTATTTCATGGTACACACATGGACTACTTTCACGACTGAGGTGCCGTTATCTTTTAAGTAGTCCGAGCACGGTAAGTGGATGTATCAAGAACTAGACGGAGTTCAATCTCATAACTTCAAGTGTACATTACTAGAGTCTTACTTCAATTTGTTAAGGAAAGTTTCATGTTTAAAAAAGCATAACATGGAACAGAATATATCTGTTGCATACAGCAATGACATGAACCAAAGACAGTTACAATGTTCATCACCCCAAGGATTAAGCTAATCTCTGGCGGGTTGTTCAGGCACAGAATGCATTGAAGATCGGGCTATTAGTTTATAGGTTTCAAATGGGACACGCCAGAATGGAAACAATCAGAAGCATACGCCACTGAGAAGTATCAAAACTTGTCACCACCTCGAGGGTTAAGGTGACTAGCCACTTCATGTAGCTCATTCTGTCTTTGTCCAGTGTTTCCACTCCAATTGATTTCAACCGGTTGTCTATCTGCTAAATTAATTCCAGTACTGTGGATAACTGTAAACTGCATCCTGCATATCAAGTAGTGGAAAGATTCGTGTTCGAATTATAAATAATCACGTTGTTTTATCAATAACACACAAATCTGAGATCAGACTGACTGCGGACTCAAGATCAAGAAGCAAATGCATAGCTCTGAAAAACCCGAGGACAGGATTGATTCTAGGTGGCATAATTCGGAGAAGAATTACTGACCGTTGTACTTGGCCACGCGTGAATTGCATTAAGTCGGATTTGCAAAAAAAACATGATGCAAACATCCCATAGTACACGAGTACTACACGGTGTTAATCATCATTGATGATGCTCTACAAACCGTTGTTGCCGGCAGGAAAATGAAAGCAACTGACAGACAATTAGAAACTGGTTTTACTCTGCATGACACAAAGCCACCTCGAGGACGTAGTGATATGAAAACTCAGGGGGATAACCAAGGGTCTGGGTTTTCAGGATTACATGTGTTTCGTGTAATTCCCTCTACTAAGTGGAGGAAGCTGAAGGAAGGTTGCGACCTAGTAAAAATGTAAAACGTTTGAATAAAGTGACGCTTGCGATGGCCGCAACAACACCGGCAATTTCGAAGGGAAAGAGATGCCTCCAGACTGCGTGTCATACGGAGGAAGAAAGTAACCTGCATAGTGACTTTTCCACACCGGTAACTTAGGTTCACTGTGGATGAGTTATTAGATACAGCATTTGTAATTCGACTAGCATGGAACTGTAGTATGTGACAGCATGGACACGACAGTGATTTTCAGTCAATAATGACATAGACAGACCAGAGTTTCAGGCAGTGAATCAGCAGATTGGCGAGATGTGGGTGCACCGGAATTGGCACTGGTAGTACGACTACTGTTTCTAACACACTTAAGGAAAGCAAGATTAATGACCCCAAAAATATAAAGGACATGACCAGAGAAACAACTGCATCAAAGATGTTCATAGGCCGGTCTTGGTTATCACGGTCAATGTGTATAATATTTCAAGGAAATCAAGTGGCTGTTGTTAAACTGTGGGTGCTTCAGGTTTTATGAATGGATCAAAATAAAAAGAGCAACTTCTGAATCGCATAGACGGTAAGATTTTTAGCGTCCAGTGATACAACTGACGGATATGCTAGAGTGAAATTCTTGCGAAAAGAGCATATTTCGAATGTGATAGCAATGTATTCAGTTCAACGAAACAAGATGTATCAGAATAAAGAGATGTGTAGCTACATTGCGAACGCCGGAGAGAAGTCGGAAACTAAATCTGTTTAGTGAACATCTTCACAATAAAATACCACAAACAGTCCGAACGGATTACTGCAAAAAATAGTACCACCGGAAACTTTGAACGTACATCATACAATCTGTAGACATAGGTTTATAGCGAAGTGTGGGCCAGAAAATAAGGCTGGAAAGGAGTCTTTTTTGGGAGGTTACCTTGAATAAATGAGGAAAACATCTTAAGCGTTCTAGTCTCTTTAACTGGCAGCTTGAATGCTACCGGGAAACAATAGTGAAGTCAAAACACCAAGGGCAGGGACAAGAGCCATATCTTCCTGTGCAGAAAGATGCAGACTAAAGGTTCAAACCGGATTCCAATAATCGGTTCACGAAATCAGTTGAGTCAAATAAACCACACTAGGATTTTGACTCGACTAGTGAACACAATATTTAAGTGGAAAACAATCGTCTTCAGAAGGTTTTGAAAAATCTGTCAATAGGGAATACCTATCACGAAAATTCAATGCTTTCGAATATAGCACTTGCTGGAGCAAACGTCTAAGTTGCCAATGATGATAATCACTAGAACGCACCCCTCTGTGCATTGGCAGACAACCAGACTGCATCCTGCACAGTAGTTTTCGGCGTGTGAAGTAAATAAACCCCACCCAACGTGCTTCATGGGCAATATCCACTGATAACGAAATATGGTGGAGACAACCGTATTAGTGAGAATTTTCCTGAAAACATAATCAACCCACAGACCAGATGTTTTACCAACCAAGCAGAACTGAGACAGCTTCTAGAAAATCGCGATATAAGACGTCATTTTTGCTGATCAATATTCGTGTAAGTAAGTGTGAGTTAGTTGGAGAAGGTCGGTGACCAAGTGAATCGATTTCACCTATAGACATCACCCATAGACATGTAGTTAAAACGACTGACTTAACCAGACGAAGAAAGAATGGCTAAAGGTCAAAGGATGCAACTAGGAAGTAGGCTACTACTGATTTTGCTACTCCTCCATGTCTGCTCAAGTGTGCATGAGTAAGCAAACGTTCCAAGCGTATTCTGACGGAAGCCAGTCAGCATATATGACAGTGTAGTTGATCAAGTTTGCTACGGGTTTATGAAAGAAATTACATGGATAATTGAAATGTTAGGAATAATTCTGAACAACACAAAACAAACGTTTCTAGTTTAGGCGAATGAGAAACTGCAGACCAGTTCCGACAACATGAATTCCTGATGACTAGTCCACAAAGTGTTGCTAAACATTGATGAGTGGCATGTAGTGTATTAAGGCCAGCAAGAATGAGACACGACATGTCGAATTAAACGTGATAAACTCAGTGACAGATTTATGCAGCAAGAAGAGGAGTTCCTCGAAAACATGATATTGCTATCCATTTCCTCTTCTGGATTTGCAAAGAAGATTAACGAAATACAACAAATATGCGTGCTGCGTTCAGGAAAACAAATGCCTACCTAAATGTGTGATGGATTGATGTCGAGATCCCTTAAAGGAAATTGTGTCACCCTGAGAAGCCTCAGTGAACTGAAGTTACGGAACCACTACGCGAACGTAAATGTGCATTTAATATTATTTGTTTTGGCTAGGAAACTCACAATTTCCATCAGCAAACTGTGTGGTGCTTGATTCACCAGATCGTTCACGCTCAGATTAGTCGTGCTGGAAGCTGTTCAAGAGAAAATGTGAGCGGTGAAAAATTCCTTCACAAGAGAAATAAGGCGTACAGCAATTAACCGCTCAGAAACCAGAGAAGACATGATATCAGTCATCGTTCACGCCAATGTTTCACAAGCCAATAGATTGTTGTACATTATTTCGAAGACGCCACTCTTAAATCGGCAATTCAAAATCCACTATTTCTGTTGTCTGGACCCATAACATAACGAGGATCTAAATGAGATTTAAACCTGCGGTCGTCCAGTAACGAGAAATACGCATTCAACCTGCCACGGAAATTGGAAATAGAACATTCACCGCGTTTGTTGGTTCACTGTATGCAAATCGTGTGTGCATGTTTTATTGTGCAAAGGCAGGTTAACCAGAGCAGTTAACTGATTAATACGTATTGCGCAAAAAACGGTGGAAGCTCATCAGTGGACGCTTCCCGTATCTGCGTAACAGAGACAGACACAATATATCTGACCACAAAGCATGCACCAAAAGTATCAACGGTACGCATTGCACAATCTGGAAAGAGAACACCTCAGATGAACAACAAACGTGCGCCCCGACTAAAAATGAACTCGGTTGAAGAATCCCCTAGTGTTTTCGATTACGGTCTCTCTTTCACGAATAAAAGCAAGAAAGCATTCGTTTAACAATAAAGTAGAACACTTCCTCAACGAAAGCGGCGGTAACAGATGGATTTTTTCATTATAGGGAAAGCATTACCGAGAAAAAAGATGGCCAGTCCTACAGACGTTTGCGGCCGTTATATCAAAATGTACAAGATACACCAGAGCCCAAACGATTCAACAACACCAACAGACATGTAGACGAAGTCAAACACATCGCTCAAGATCGGTTTGAATTATTTATTTGAGTATACTTACTCAATGTAACGTGCATCAGATCATCAGAATGAAGATAACATGACAGCAAAGAGAAAAATTCGGACGTATGATCAACAGAGTACGTACTAACAAAAAGTCCACGTGTTCCATATGATCAAATGAAACTGACGGATGATCACAGGCTTGGACATGCTGTCCTCATACAATAGACGGTGTGAAAACCGGGTTCACCGTAAGAGAATAGTAAAGGGCGAACAATGATCGACATTCTCTCCAAAGCTTCCGACAAAGTTCTCATTCTGGATGTGAAGCGTGTAGATGGGTATCTGAAGATCGATTCGCACTTAACGAAACAGAAAATAATAGAGTGTATGAAGATTAACGCACTGTTTTTGCTACAGATATGAATAAACTCGGCGGTATTCATAACGAACAGCTGCCTACTGTGAAAATATCTCGCATGTTGTATTGCATAGTGAGGTAGTATATCTGTTCCCAGCCTGGCAGAAAAATATAGTCCATCACCCGGTTGGCTGCTAGCCGCTGGGTCTGTTTGCAATCACTGAAACTTCCCGGAGATCTCCGGAATATTCTGCCCAGCAATGTGTATAGCTTGACCGGCAAAGCTAGCCACCTGGAAATCTAGAATCAACTGCAACAGGTTTGCATGGCTTGGTGAACACAGCATGTCACCGAGTTGGAACAAGACGCTGCAACCAGGACCTCAAGGGAGCTCTTTGATGTCACTCGAGCAACTAGTTGCAAGAAACCACCTTTGGGCGAGGTAAACTGTGAAGCCAATGGTGAGCCTATTCACAGTCTGCAACGAAGGTTTGGACGCTGGGCTCAACACTTCCAACTACAGTTTAACTGGCTAACCGCGTCATCGACCGTACATTCGGGCTCTGCCTATGCTCACTGATCTGTCGACGCTCATCCGTCCTTGAGAACAGAAGTCTTTCGCAAGGTCAGCTTTGCTAAACGTCACAGGTCACCCGGCCCAGAAAAACTTCCTCCTGCCCTTTTAGTAAATGAACATCCAAGCTTAATTTTAGAGCTGATGGCTCTGCTCCAGAAACTCTGGATCAGTGAAGTTGTTCCAATTGACTGGAGTTTGGCTAACAGCGTTTCCATTTTCGAGAAGGGATCATACACTTTGTGTGCAAATCAGAGATGGATTAGCCTGATTCCTGTCGCGTTCGATTTGATTGTAGCCATTGTATTTCGCGGACGGAGCAAAAGTGCGGAGGACAGATCCGTGAACAGCGAGCTGAGTTTCTCCCTGGCTGTGGCTGCAATAATCACATCCCCACACATCGAAGATGCTTGAGCTCCGTCATTCACACAAAGGGTCGAAAGTCGTTGTCTTCTTCTATACCAGAGGCTCCTTTGATTCTGTTGGGAGAGCTACTCCCTGGGGCGTTTTACAAAGTAAGAGTGTGTGTGAGAAGTATGGGAACATCCTAAAGGCAACTTACTGCAGCGAGGCGGTTCAGCCATCTTTCCTCACTAAACTTTACAGAAGACGATGTCCTAGAGTGTGGTTGACGGACTACGAGTATGACGGTACGGTACTGTCATCAGGCATTCAGCCTTGAGACAAGGAGTATGCAGACGACATCAGCTTATTTTCTTAGGGCCCTCATAGGAGACCCAGAAAATCTTAGACAGATTACAGGCTTCAGTTCTTCAGTTTAGCACGGTTTATGAGCTAACCAAATGCAATGTGCTAAGGCAAGAATGGAAGAACTCTGCTCCTGCCCTACCTCTTGGTAGTGAACAGTGGGAAGTGATTGAGAAGTTCACAGACTTCGGGAGTTGTACCGTCTCTGACGAAATGTCTGATGAAGTCGGTGTTTGCAACATTACGCCATCTGTGAAATCGACGCAATCTCCGTTTTTCTGTAAAACACTGAGTGTATAACGCCACCTCAAGGAGAGTCAAATTGCAAAGCTCCCAAACCTTGTCCAGTCCTTCGCAAGAAGTTCATAGAGCATCCGCTCTCGACTATCACTGGTTCCGAAGCATTAGCAGCATTTGGTGAGAGAACTCTGTCAGCAACGACGAAGCTTACCGGCGTGTCTTCAGGACGGATAAACTCTGTCGACCCTTAAGCATATTAATATCGTCTAACAAGCTTTGTTGTTTGGGCAACATCCTACGAGTTTCAACTCAAATCCTCCCATATCGTGCCTTCCTTGCGAGTGGTAGACTCTAATAGAAGAGAAAGCCGGATGGGATATAAAGCCACTCATTGTTAAGCTTGCTTCAGTAGAGTGATCACAGCTTCCTCACTGGGATCCGAAAGACAGTGAACACCTTTGTTTGAAGGCGCCCTCTGTTATGGCGAAGAATGAAAGTCACGCTGATGTAGCGAACTTTTATGTGCATCATTGTAACTTTGTTTCCTTTATACCTTCATAGTTTTTCCCTCTTCTCTTCCTATCTTACTATGTTTCTCACGCTATGGAACGTTCGCCACTCCCTGTGGTTTTCATGTGTTCTAGGTGTATATATATATGTATATTTATATGTACTCAAGCAATGGATACACATTCGTGCCGGGTTAATACAGAGGACTATATTAACTTGAGCAGTCAGTCAAAGGGCGGTGACAAATACAGGAATATAGGCCAACAGATGGTAGTCAAATAGGGAAGCCTGACCATCAGCTGAATTATTTTCACAGTTGTAATGAAGCCATAACCTACATAAATAATGATGCTGAAAATGACACCTCTGAAGAAGTAAATCAGTCTACGAACGTTTATTCACGACCGATGTCGTGTTATCAAAATGGGAAGGAAATTGCGATACGCAAAATGACGTATTTCGAGTAATCGTAGAAATCGTATCTGAACTGAAACCTCCGGTGTAAGTAATAAGCAGAATACCTCGAAGTGTTGAAAATAAAAAACTGTTAATCGTGAGAGAAGAAGGCAGATTTATAGATGTAGATCAATATCAAAAAATCAGGGCGTTACATTGGTTTATCTCAATGGTACACGAAAGGTCACAAGTTGTGAACCAGTTGGTGCAATACAGAACCGATGACCTGGCGGATAACGGAAACCATAACACTGATGTTACTCGTCGATCGCTCAAATACCACCTCAACGCTACTTTCGGATTGGTCCCGTGCTGCAGCGTATATTTTGTCGAAAGTGGACACTGGATGAAACGAGTGGATTTTCACCACAACTTTCTCCTGTCCGAAAAGTTGATAATCATGTCACTCTGTTCGGCACATCAAAATCTTTGAAAACGGGACATTCAGCCTATTTCGCTATTTCGTTTTCAATATTTCAGAACTGAACCTGATCACTGAGTCTCCGATGTAATGAGGTATTATGCAAGTAAATATCATAACACTAATAAGCTTGCAAGGGATCAGTCCTCTGACAGGTCGCAGATCGCTTCCACTTTTGCCGAGTTCACACACCTAAGCGCTACTCTCAGACGCCTGGACTAAAATGATATCGCTTGGCTCCCCTTCGTTGTTCAACGAGCTGCTTCCCTGTACTGAGGCAGAAAATTGTAAACGAACACACAACTCAGCAAATGTTTCAGAATTAGTAGAATCCCTGGCATTCCCGAAGGTTTTCAACAAATTTTTCGCGATACTGTTGGAACATAGATCCTGAGGCGCCGTTCGCAAGTGAAAACACTATACTCTCAACTCGCTGTTTCATTTCATTCGAACAAAAATGTGATCCGTATACTCGCAGTGAGGCCTTCGACGTTCCTCTTGTATTGATATCTTCATGAAATACGTACGTATAGAGAAGGACACTGAAAACAAAGGCGTAATAAATACTTGCAGCCAGCGTGAGTACAAAAGAATAAAGAATACAATGTAGTATTATCCGAAAATTAGTCCAAAAGAATCAGCATCTACAGATTGTTGGGAATAGCAGAAGGCTTTTCTCCCTGATCCGTGGTTGTACTGGCCGTCAAGTCGGTGTAAGTGAGACCATGTGTGAAAAATATGGTTCACTTGTCACCAGCCAGTCGCGCCGACTTGACCGGTGGGCTGAATATTTTGAAGAGCAGTTCAGTTGGCCTCAACCAGATCATGTGGACGACGGGACTCGATTGGTCAGCTACTGCATTCCAGACGGCCCTCC
>QNGE01001639.1:50367-130300 GCA_008508345.1 Paragonimus westermani
ACGCTATCCGAGATGGCGGTGTGTCGCAGTCAATGGCGTACCTGTATCCATACCATTTCTAGTTCTTCCATTTAGTCTTCTTCAATCTTTTTTGTCCTTCGTAGTACTCTTTCCTTTTAGGATATTCCACGTCACTGTTGAGGTGAGCGGCGGCCCGAGCCACAGTACCTTTTGGTCAGGCTCATGGCTGTTTTGATGATGATGATGTGTTGTGTGACCATCTAGTCAGAGAGTCCAGTACTTCAAACTTTTCTTCATTTTGTGGAGACGGGATCGCAGTTCATTGCGATGATCCTAATGCTCGAAATTACATATCGGTCAAGCTTATGGTTCCCTTCTCTCCTAGCCAAAACGAGGCTCGTTCAAGCCGTCCAATACCGCTTTTCGTAGTTGTGGTAGTACAACCAAACAACCCCCCGATACAGCAAATCATCCGGTTGTATTAACAACTCGCATAGTTTCCAGAATAGTGCTGGGCGTTTCTTCCAAGTAACAGATAGCTGACCCTCGGTCACCGCAAGAATTACCGTGCTACAACAGTTTCTAGTTTTCTCCCCCTAATCCTTTCGGCCCAGTGGGACGGTTGGTGACGCACTGAGACAAAATTCTACAGCTGAAAACTGGAATATCGTGACGTAAACTTTGCTTGATGGTGAACGAGTACATAGGCGTAGGCTGCTAGACTTAGAGTCTACCTTTGTGCCAATGCTGGTGGTGATTTGTCAACTGATTTATTTGTACCAAATGGATACTGTAGAGCTTGACGATCTGCACCAACTTCTGTATCTGATATCAAAAAATATTTGTGCAATCTTTTGATAGCTCAGAATACCGATAGTGTCTTTTTTGTGATTGTTAGTATTCTTAAACTGCTTTACACAACAGTCGCGATATGTGGATATTCGAGTGCCCGCCTTGCTTTAAGGCAACACCGGTGCAGACGTTGGATGCACCTGTGATCGGCATGGCAATTTTAGATAAAAAATGGGTTTAGCGTAAGCCTTTCCATTAAAATTGCATTGGTTCTTCGAAAAGGCCTTTATCTTTCTGAATCCATGCCCATGTTTCCACCTACTAAACTGCAAATAATGGCTTCGCTTTCTTCACGAAGTTCGACGTAAAACATGGATAGTAGTGAGAACAGCCCACCATCAGTAGCAGTTCATCTGGTTGTTGATACAACGGCAACTGAAGCTTTGTCGGTCAGGTATTCTTTGTCGCATATGTTCGAGTTATTAAAACTCGACTGTTGCGTTTGAAACAAGCGTCTGGATGACTATGACAATGATCTTAACTCTGGACCGCTTGGGAAGAGAAATTAATCCAAGACAGCTGGTACGGGTGACATCCAGCAAAGTGGTGGGCAGCTGTTTCGACTCAGTTGGATCTAATCCACAACAAACAAGCCAGAGAATCGAACCCGCTATCCGCGAACAAGCAACAGATTGCAGTCCGAGTAATTATCCACTAGAACACATGGTCACGAAGAGAGGAAGCGCAACAGCTAAGGAAACGAAAATAACTTCTTATCGTGCTCCTGTGTACGGTCGTGTTTTAATATGCAGCTACTGCTGGTAATTCAGTAATCACTTCATCAGTCGCAATCTGGAACAGATCAGTTTAGACATGTAATCCAAACGGTAGAAAATCGTAATGACAAACATTAGGACGCATTATTCTTGGTGAGTATCTTAGAGTCGGAAGTTAACGGAATCTCTAAGTATGTTTATCTCAGGTCCATTTTAAAAAACACTTTGCCAGCACGCATAGTTTTATAAAATCCTGTGACTCTTCAGTTGTCGCTCTGCATTCTTCCAATTCCGCGCTCAGCGTCAATCTACAATCGTAGTAGAGCCTAGGTGAATTAAGGTTCTTTTATGACAACAACGATTAAGCCAACATGCGTAATTAAGCCATCTTTTTCAGCTGTACACACAGGTTCTCTGAATCCGCTAAGTATTATTCGGCGCTTTAGAAAAACTGGGTCCACTTGCACTTTTAGACTTGCCAGCTCCACACTCACCCCATCCTCCTTATATGAATACCGGACACGTTTTATAATTGGGTTTGATATACTCTACTTGGTCTATTTGTATAACGGACATTTAATAAACGAACACAATTAAGTTGTCTCAAAGTCGTTAACCCCAGGGTGATCGGGCTTCCTTCTGACATCGAGAGTCGTATTTGAATCAGCTTATTATCGTTATCAGTCAACAACACACCAGTCTCGCCTGACAAAGCTAAACGTTGACTACGACAACTCTGCTTGTTTCAATATAAGGCCGTACTGTATTTCAGATAAAGTGAATGTTGCCTTGAAAGACTGTGAACAGCAGTAAGGAAAGTTGTACATCGAATTTGTAACCACTGCGCTAACCCCATCCCCTACACAGTAGCAGATTCCTTCCTTCATGACTCAAATACTCAAAAACTTTCCAAAACTTTGGCGACTGTGACGAGTGAATTCCCTCATTTTCACCGCCCTCCTCAGCACAATGTAGCCGGAAAAACAGTGATCCTTTTATACCCGAATGCATCAACAACAGGTCTGCAAACTGCTTTGTTGGACATCCGCTTGGACCTGAAATAGGATGTGCTAAATGCCAAAAAAGCTCTAACGATCTTAGATAAATAACTGATTTGAACTTGCGTAAGATAACGTGACGGATCGTCAGTTCCTTTTCAAAAAGTCTAGTGACACTGAAGTCAGAACTTGTGGTTGAACTGGAATTTTGATTGCTTTGGCCTCTAATGCGAAACAAGGCTTGTCAGAATGACCCCAGTTAGCAGTCACTTGTGTCGTCAGATGTAGTGTTTTAGTCAAGATTTGTCGACATAAACAAGGAAGGCGTTTGATTTTCTAAGTTGCATACTCCTCAACTAACAGCAGTTCAGCAGCCGTTGAGAATATCTTTCAGTATACCCCGTCGATCTTTCAAAACAAAACAAGAATCCGAACATGATTCATGATGAAGGTTGTAGTACAGAAGCAAAGAGGATGAGTAGCTTACTTGATATCCGGGCGCCATGCAAAATTAACGATGATCAGTCGTCGTAATCAAGTGCACTTTGCGACCACACTCTTTCTATCGCTATATAAATATATATATCCCACTCCTGGATTCTATGGACTGTCCAGAATTTACAACTATAACATACCCCTGGGACCGAGCATTTCAAAAAAGGGAGCTTCAACCTATAATTTGGCAAGCTTCTGCCGCAGGGTAATTCAACCGATACTTAGAAATAGCCCTTCATACATATGCAATGCCCCCGACTTCCTCAGCAAGGTACGGGGCCTGAAATAAGAACATAAGGAAGTAATGGTATCGTTCGACATTCGCTTGCTGTTCATTTTCATCCTGGACAAACTAGCATTAAAACACTGACCTATATGCTCCGGAATAGTATGCAATGTTAGGAGCACATCGAGCTTTCTATAGCCAACGGCGTTGGTTTAGCACAACATTGCACAGAAATCTACCTACAATTTGAAGATACAATGTATCAACGAAAACAAGGAGCACCAGTGGAATCACCGTAATCGGGAGAGCTTGCCGTAGCCGTCATTAAAAGAAGTGCGTTCCAGAAGTACCATTCAACACTGTGGCTGATATACGTGGACGATACGTTTGTTATCATTAAACGTGCGAAGAACGACATTTTCCATGAGGCCATCAATATTATAACACCGGAACTTCAGTTCACCAAGGAAGTACAAAGAAACGCACTAATGCATTTCCTGGATTTAATAAGACTGAGGCAATCTGGTGAAACTATAACGAGGAGTGACAGGGAAACAAACTTGTTGACCGGTCAGTAACCCATGTATAGTTTTTCTACCATCGTCTTTTGACGACGGATCCTACCATGGATTTGAAAAGTCGCAATAAATATCTATCATCCTCTGTTCAATTTTTAGCCTTGATCACTTATATTTATATATCGTACTTCAGCAAGAAAATTGCGCAATCCCATCATGAACGTGAATTATCCATATCCTAATCAGAAACTGATGGCGTCAGTCTCTTAAAAACAGTCAATTATGTTGAAGTAGCCACTATGACTCAGACTAGGCTGGTATTGGTGCACATTTTTCCAGGTATTGTCCACATGCAAATATAAAGCGTCAAAGCAAAGGTATGAGAAAGTCTGTCAATGTATAATGACAATTCAACTGACAGGGTTGAGGGAATGGAGTGATCTAAATGAACAAGTACGTGTCGACAGCCATGTCAGCATGCCCTGAAACGGTTTATATCAAACGGTCCCTCTAGTTGATTCAGGAGTTGATTTTTATCGATTTCACAGAGCTACTAAACAAGAGTCGTTGGAATCCCTTGGTAGTTAATGTGATGTACACAACTAGGAAAGGAAACACAGACGTAAGATTCTCCAAACAGAGATACTCGAAATTTAGGGTTCCGTGTTAAACCTTGAGTGGGGAGTCAAATAACGGTTTGCAATTTACATGTGTCCAGCAAAGCACACTGAGCACAAAAGATGCGCGTTACACCTCGATATGTGACCAACTACTTTCCCATCAACTGACCCAACTAAATGAACCACAAGACCAGTCCGTTGGTTAGCATGCGGGGTATCTGAATTTTTACAACGGACATAGGTGGTCACAAAAATGCCACCTATGCTGGTTGGATCATGAACTGCAAAACCCTAAGGAGAGTCCGCCACTAAACACAATGCTTAGTGTGGCTGCTGGCAGTTGGAAGAAACCTCTAGGTAAATAGGGGTTGACGCGGTCGTGAGCTGTGCGAGGGTGAGAGTTACCGCCTGCTTGTTTGTGGACTGCCGAACCGTCCACAAAACTCAGGGAGAATGTTTTCGGATATGGCATCCCGCTACCTTCAACTACGGTCCTGTGCGCTTTTGATTTATAGTAGACCTTACTTGTTAATGTGGCATTTTCAAGATCGACACCAAGAACAACGGCAGTCATAACAGTAGTATCTATTTTTAAGGCTGAATCTGCGAATACGTGTGTGTATACTAGTGCGTTAAATCGTGCGCGTCATGACAGACAGATATCAGACATTTGGTTACAGGTGGTTGAATGTGTACAACAGAAAATTTTGTACCTTAAACTCCTCCTCATGCAAATCATACGAAATCAGAAAGTAGCAATCTATATACCAGGCAAAAACGATAATTTAATTCAGTCGGTTATCTAACGGCCTGCACAAAAGATTTATTTACAGGAAGTGACCAGTATAAGGAATCATCTAGTCCGACAAACAACGTTTTACTGCATTCTGAAAATCCTATTATTTGCTGTGATTGTTGGATGGCTAATGGAGTGAACGGGAACTGGTCTGATATGTTGGTTGCCGGTCGAAATCTGGCAGAGAATCTGACTCAGGATTGAAACAGATGAAATCAGTCCAATTGACTCCACGAATAGTTCCTAATTTACTCAAGGGAAAAAGATTGTACAGGCAACCTCAAAGGTTTATTAGTAACGTTTCCCTTCTCGATTAGGATCTACTTCAGATTATATCTTGAGAAGCGCATGACACAAAAAGAATACAAAAACCAAAGGGCCTACAAATTAAGAATACTTAATTGGTCTCAGAAATATTGAAAGTAATCGCATAGAAGTTAAGGATCTCACTAAAATAATGGAATTTGTTGCCATCCGATAAAAACAGCCAACTTTAAACGATCGAGTTTATGCTGTGGATACAACTTCACCGCACGTCAACTGCACACTGAAATATATTTTCTCGTACAACGAACATACCTATCAGGTTAACTGCTTGCTTGTGATGAGGTTCGCAGTATGGAATGTCTTCATGTACGCCAAAGTGACTAATACTGAAATGATAAACAGTGTAAAATAATCAAGTATCAACTACTAAAATCATTTCAAAGAATTCAACTGAATACAGTCTAATGAACTGCTAGAGCAACTCACTCAAGGACTTTTTGGCATGTACCACATTTGAAGCAGTTACGGTGGTACGTTCGTTTCAATATGTTCAACTGTTCTGCTGGATACACCTTAGATCCACAACTGTAACATTTGACAGCATCCGACACACTTGAATGCGTAGTCTACAAAAGAGTTATCAGTCTTTGTCACCATTTTTATATCAATAATTTATTGAACGCAAGTGAAACAGAAGCATCGATATGGTCGTACTCTACCACCTTGAAAGAGAGTCGTGTGCCGTCCATAGAGTAAGACGTACCGAAACCATTCAAACAGGTAAACAATTTTAACAAGAACGCCGGTCAGTTCAAAATTGAGTATTCTTATTACTAGTAGATCTGTGACAATGCAACATTAAAAAGTGCGGTTTTTTCTCCCATGGGTACCTTATTCGCTTCAATTAAAGTAACAAAATGGAAAAAAACAATTTAACACATTGATGATTTGAAATCTTTAACCTGTTGAATATTATCATGATATTTAAGATGCTAGAGAGTTTGGATGAATTGAATCAAACACCACTCACAACTGATCTCAGCTTGCTTAGTTACAAAGGCATGCCAGTCAGTCTCTTTCGAATAAAAACGCAGGACTTGAGTTTTGGTTTTTACAGAACCCGTCAGTAGTGCATATCAATGCCAAAAGCAGAACACAAAATACGGCAATGGTTTTACAAAGCAACAATGTGTGCCACAAGGCCATTGATCTCACTACTTAGGTTACGGCTTATTTTCGATAAAATTGGCTAGAAAGTCTGCTCAAAGTTGAAAGCTGCGGTCGGGTACGAACGATGTTCAGTCTATGCCACCCCACTTTTTGAACACGCATACTTAAGCTAAAATGTAAGACGGAAGTTTACTGGCATCAAAAATTGCGAACCGGCTCATTATTCTTTGTCTAGGGGTCATCAAGTGAAGGTAAAATGGAGCAACCGTGTCTTTTGCCCAGACGACCAGACAGTCTATTTGCTACTCACAGGCGAAAATGGTTCGCTGGTTTTGGTTAATTTAGACGTAACAGCATAGTCGGTATGACTGCCTCACAAAACCTGGAGTTCAAACCTCAGCCGTAGCACTGATGACCAGTCTTTATAAGAGCTAAATTCGAGTTTAGCATGTCTTTTTGAAAAGGTTCATCATGATGAAAGTAGAAGCTATGATCAAATTTGAGTGAAACCCAAGTTTCAAACATATGTTAAGTTTTGATAATAAAATTTGCGTGGTTTCGTAACGAAGGAGGGATAGTAATGCATTTTGGAGTCATTTATCTTCTCCGTAATATTAGTAAGAGTGGTCAGCGAAATAGATCAGATAAATCAAACTTTTCAAAGTTCCGAGGATTCATCGGTTTTCTTTCAGCGTCTGTGTACTACACGCAACAGGATAGTTGGCAGACGATCAAAGCTGCTCTTCACATTCTTCTAGTGTAGCTAAAACACTTCTGCAATGACAAACACGAATTTTGTTTCCATCACATTTATCACATGACGAAATACACAGTAAATTCAATGGCCACCAATCACACGTTACACAAAGCAGAATCACGTGGCGTAGGTTTTGTTGTCTTGAAAGGATCACAAATGCCAAGCACACTGAGATGTCATTTTACCGATTATTTTGGTCTATTGTTGTAAGGTAGGCTCATTCAACGTAGCTAACTCCAGTCATGTACTGGACAACGTTTAGTACAGTAATGTCTGCGCAAACGTACCGGCTTAGCTACTTCTTTCTTTATGCTCAGTTGAAGTGAACCGTATTGCTGTTTACAACTAATGGACAGTAGGATTGGTTAGGATTTACTTGAACAAAAATCTCAACACGATGATTACACCGTTTGGGCGTTACCGTATCAGGTTGGTTTACATGAAAAAAGTGTTAATTCAAGTCACCTGACATGATGCCATAGATTGGTGAATTTAAACATAGATGGATCATTAAACACGAATAAAACAACATAGTTACTGGTGGTTTTGTAGATGGAGATGAATCGGGAACGTCAGATTTACCCCAAGCTGTATATTTGGAGGGGAGGAACAAATAAATTAAGTGCGATAAGTTAGAACTAACAGTTACTTTTCAATGGAAGAAGAAAACTGATTGACGTTCGGTTGTGAAGAGTAAAGCAACTAAAACGCTCCAGCGAAATTCGACAGAACAATAAACAAACACCATCTACGTCCCATTTATCGGAAGAATATTTGGCACAATTATAATAGGTTTCAATGGAATGCAAAGGCAGCGAAAGCACTCAAAAGTATACGTATTAAGAGGTACAGCTTTTCTTTCAACTACGCTGAAATATATTTCATTGGAGACACAAACGGACTTCACGTGGCTCGAATCAGTAGGCAGATTTAAAAATAGTTTGAAGCCAACTGGTCACACTGAATGCAACAGCTGTCTCACAACGTCAACATCAATTCACTTCAACTACTATGAACTCACTTGTGGAAGACCACAAAGTGGACTTGACAAATATTATCGACAGTTTGTTCAACGTCACCATGAGACCTATCCTGACATTTACTGGTGCATCAATAAACAAGACAGTCCACTTTCCACTGCTGAGAAAGAAATCCTACGTACACTGCAACTGATTTGGTATCTCTGTGTGAAGCAGTACTGAAGAATTTGTGGCACGAACCTACTTGCATGTACTTCTGCAAGCACCGTTTATCTTTTGCTGTGCTTATGTTCCAGTTAAACGGATGAGTGTTCAAGTTAAACAGTGTGCTACTCCGATTGATATCTCATGAAATATCATTGTAAGTGACAAGAAAACAAGCGGCGATCGAAAGTAACGTTTAAACACCATAAAACCACGACGGAAACAATAAACCTAATCTAGGGAAAAGGTGGGGCGACAGGATTTCTTTCCATGGATGTTATTTCAAAGCATAAATGAACAGCCTGGAGGCATTTGTGCCCTAAATACAGACAGCCGAGCTACATATTTGAAGGCGAATTCATTCTAGCCCCCTTCATTTCGTCTCACTTGTCGCACAAATAATGTACTCTAGTTATTTTTCCGGGACAAGAATACGCATAAAATATCCACACACTGTGGAGAAACACATACATTTAAAATAACCACACGCTTCTCGCATAAGTTAAAACAGTAATGCCAAAGTATATCGAATAACCAAGCAGGTGATGCACCTATATGTCAACTCCTTTTTCCTAGTGAGTCCACAAGATTCACGAACAAGCTAGGTTTGGCTTCAGTTGAAAAGCACAACCAAAACGTTGTTACTCACCTCCTAAATTAAGAGCCTGCTTGTGATGCGGATTACAGTAGGGCACACCATCAATTACCCCGAACCTGCTGATTCTGGGCACAAACATAAAATAAGGGTATAAAGATAAAATTGATGAGAAAAACAATAACGGTTAGAAAAAATGCGGTTCTGTATGCATTAGGATTAAACAGTCCAACCGAATCCGTATAGATTAAATTAAAATTGAAAGGAAAAACCGAAATTATTTTGCTCGCAAGCTTCATTATCACAAGCGTTAAAATGTCTAAGGAAACCATCAAAGATACTCCTTGCAAGAACGATACTTAGGATTTTGTTTTCAAACGACACACATATCTTCCAGCTGCAGTTAAGCACTAGTGTTAACCACTGATGTATTGCTGTCTATGATGATGATGCGCCAAGTAACTGATGTAACCAACTGAAGTTAAACATCTCAGATTAGTAATTTCTTTTGGTGGCACGTATGACTAGTCAGTTGATGGGATAACACTGAAGGGTACACTGGATCGTGCACTAGACGAAAATTGTACGGACCACGTAAATTGACAAGCCTGTGTTCATAAGAAATCCACTAGTGATAAAGCGATGGTACTAGTAAGTCAACTACCCAAGAATTCAGTTGCTCTCAGACGTCGCAAAGTGTCAAACAACGATTCATCTGAAGTCTTAGTTTGTCACAGCCAACGCTACTAGCAGATGTTGAAAGATATGAATGATATAAAGTGAACCCCACTCAGGTTTGACAACAAACTCTGTATTTAGAGAAATCAGCGTTAACGACAAAACTGCAGTTAAATGTACGTGCTGTGCACATTACACGTCTACTTCATCTGTGAAAGGCGTTTTAGGCAAAATCAAAGATCAGTCACCACACTGCTAGCAACGCCCTACATGCAACATAGTGGTATATTACAAACAGACTCGGTACAGCAAAATCAAGCATTTGGAATCATTTGCAACAGTGCATGGTGGATGTGGTTGATGAAAGCTGGGTAACTCTAGAGACATGAAACAAGGAAGGAACACACTTTTTGAAAGCAGATGTGAACTGCTGCAACGGGTTTGCATCATGTGAGTAAAATCCAGTGTTAATTCATCTTGGGTTGTGATAAGAACCCGGCAGAAAAATATTCACAGCTATCACCTTGCTCCTCTTTCATTTGCTATACTTTCCAACATACAGCCTAAACGTTTTCCTCAAATTCCGGTCCGAACATTGTGGCTAACCCGTAAATATGATTGTTTCACATTCGCCATTCGTTTTGTATTTCCTAGCGATATACCGTAATGCATGCTGTCCCAACTTCTCCAGCCACAACCGCTACAGATATAGAAAGATAGTGGTCACAAACAGATGATTCAGCATACAACAACCTATCCTAATATATCAATGTAGATGTTTGTTACTATTTGCAAAAATGTACTACATTCATAGTTAAACGTGTTGTTCCCCGCGACGGTTCAAACAGCAAACGAATCGTAACTACTTAAGTCGGCAACTCATGGGAACCACCAATAAGTCATCAAACACTCGCAAGAGTTGTGCTGATACTTCAGCCCTCATTACACGACAAAAGAGGTGCTCCAAGTGGGCGTTATTAAAGAAGGTATTCAACTGAAAAAAACAAGTTCTATTTTGGTCATTTCCTGATTTCCGTAGAATTCATAAGAAGTCAATCTTGCGAACAGCTGTTTTCGGTAATTCCCATGGGGATTTTACAATTACATAGGAATAAGTGCGGGTTATATATGAATTTAGGACATGAAACGAACGACAGCTAAGAATTTGGAAGCGCGCTTACAACCAAAGAAATTGCCCTTGGCTTACTCAAGAAGATGCTGACAAGTATGACATCGAAAGCAGTTCCTGTGATAGATTCGTTTGAGAATATTCAATCTTTCAGCGGGATAGACCTTTTTGCTGCACACGTAACAAAGATTACTTTCCGCCGGTTCCGACTGAAATATCTAGGTAGTAAGACAAATAAAATAAAAACGTTTTGAACACTCGTAAGTTGCACATATGTAAATATATATAAACGAAACATAATAATTGGTTTGACGCTTTCTTCCGATGAACGAAACAAGGTAAAAGACGGAAAAAGATGCTTCACAAACTTCAGTCGAGTTAGTTTGTCGAGCATAGTGACCAACAGCATAATATTGGTGCAGTTAGTATTAATAATAAGTAGTTTGGCAAATTCATGACTTAAGACGAGACCCAACTGTGAAAAGTTAATGCTTCGGATCAGTTCTAACCAGCAACATAAGCAGCATGCCCAAGTGCTACAGGCACTCTACCAATTGAGCTACGGAGCCATGTCAGGAGCTCAGAGACTCCACGTTTTCATTTCCTGACTCAGATGGTAGAGATCTTGTTGCATTTGAGCATGCCATTTCTGTCAGTGGCTCAAATTCAGGCAAGGATTTGAATTTTCACAGTTGGGTCCTACATTAACCAACAAATTATATTGTTAGTATCATTTGCATTGTCAACATTAGCCGTAGCAGCTCACCAAATAGCAATCAAACGTTCAAGTTTCAGATTCAGAAACTGTTTAAGTTTACCCTGAGATAGCCAGGTGATATCCAACTTTCAAATGTTCGCCATAACTGCACTAGAAGTAAACAACTTGAACTGTATGATCAGCAGTATTTTCTCGATGAAACCTTACTCTCGGTTTTCCCATTCACACATGACCATACAACACACGTAGTGGGACGCATCTAATTACTCTGTGTGCGTGCGAAGGCTATGGTAATCCGACTACCAAACGTAACTTATTTCAAAGGACAAGAGATATATGTATAAAGCCCGTGCGAAAGTAATTCTTCCGACAGGATAGTTTTTAAACTGGTACTTATTTGCGGTGTAGAAAATGAAATTCCTAAACCGTAAGATCAAGCAATCGTACAGAGCATGTAACACCGTTTTACTAATAAACGGGGGAAATGATTTTTAGGCAGTTATTTAGAATGCATTCAGCAATATTTTGTCGAGATTACGTGTATACAATGTTCACATAATTCTACGAATCCAGTATGAGTTGGGCTCCACCAAGAAATCCCGAACGTTACCGGTGATTAGAGACTGACCATAAATGAAACTTTAGTCCACTAGTACCAGACTGACGAATCAAGGTAATCGGGCAATAAGAAAAAAACCAACTGTCATACTTTCCGCTTCATTGTGCTAATTCACACATCTTTCAGTTGGTGAAAAAATGAAAGTTCAAAATGTAGGAAGAATTTCAATCATGTTTTGAGTAAATGAACACTGCAAAAGAGCTCGCCAACTGCGGAAAAATAAAACACACTGAAGGTCAGGCTCACGTTCAAGATGTTTCAAACAACTAGTTGATTACCCCTTCAGCCAGTTAAGATTTCAAGGGTTACAGATATCTTTTGAAACAAGTATCAAGCAAACACTTGCCGCACCTCAGATTCGTTCGTTATGACCGGATTTGACGTTTGCACAGATGTTTTTGGCTGGAAAAAGTGTGTTATGCATGTGAGTTTAGAAGTGTATCACCCCGAAAACGGTCGATAAAAAACTTATGTAAGAAACGTTCTGCTTTCTGAAGGAATAGGCTTATACGTAAAAACACCAAATATGCGCCGCGAATTGGAATTCACATACGAAAATCGAAGTTTGTTTTGTTAAAACAAAAGACGAATATCCTAAGGTATGAAAAATCTCGAAAGTGGTTTTCCAATTTGTATCATAATGAACTTAAAACTAGTGATTCATTTGAACAATTAGGCACTGCAATAAAAAACTAGCTCTTGCACGTTTCACTTAAAAGCTGTCTGAACAGTTCCGGTTTAATTCTGGTTAAACCGCTTTGCATGCGAAACAAGTTTTGGCTTTCGCTACCGGCACCTGCATGATTCGATTGAACGATGCCAGTGTGCACAAACTGGGAGTAGTGAACAGAATACACAACTAGGACAGATAAACTCAACACAATCAGCAGAAGGACATGGTACCAATGTTGATTGTCACATTAAAAAATCAAATTTCACAATGGACTAACGTGTGAGTTAGGAGGTCTGGAAGTGTCATCTTTCTTTAGTTCCTCTTGGCCGATGGGTGCGACCAGGTTTGTCATACTAGAACCTGGAAATCGGAATACTTGATTTAAACCTTTTTGGTCTTTTAGACAAGTGATCCAATAACGTCCGAAAGTCAATTACTCGCAATTGGTTTTTCAAGAAAATAAAGAAAATAATGACATAAACTTCTAATAACAATGTGAATAGATAAGGTAATTAATCTTTCTTAGCATGCGTGAACAAACTTTTGATTGCCCGTACGTTAAGGCGTGAGAAAAACTAAGGTTAACTAGGCGTATCGTTATACAATTCTGATGAGAAACATCTACCATACTTTTACAAAACGTAAATAAAATCATGTTCGTGTAACAACTAATAAAATGGACAGTGCAGGATAAAAGAACCAAACAGCAGAAGACAGCATAAATGATGGCGGGATCATCAATCTTTCACGGCCTCACTAATGTTCCCGTGAAAATTTTTAAAACTGAAGAACCGTGTGCGCCCGGCTATTCAAGGCTTATCCGAATTACTAGTAAGCAACGCAGAAAACTACAATGGTCTGTGTTTGATACAACATGGTATTTATAAATTACCAACTAGAAAGAAATGCGACTAGCCTACGTGCTAACTGAACTTAGCGGATTGGAGCAAAAATCTGGGATTGTGATTGCAAACTTTTACGCTGTAAGCCATAAATCTACTCAAGCAGGACATTGTTCGTATAGATATTGCTGGTGTCGAGCTGATCCCACAACAAAAATTGGTGTTCGACACTTTTGTAGCATAACCATTCATTTATTAGAAAGCAAAACACTGCCTATCAACTAACCGGAATGCATGTCAGAGAGGACAGCATAAGAGACAGAGTTAGAACCATAATAAAAAGTGGCTTAGTGGTGTACTACGACCAACTCACGAAAACCTGAAAAGTTCTACTGACAAAAACATTTATGTTCAACTTATTATGAAAGAGCTTTCGTTCAACCGAAGGCTGTGGATAATCGTGGTTTACCAGCGTGTTTTTTTTTTTCGCGTGTGTGCTTTCCATTGCATTTTGCTTATCTGTTAACGCAGAAGTGGCAAACCTGCAGTCTTATAATTTTCTTTACAGTGACTGAATGACTGAGGTATTCCCCTCGTAGCATTCGACTGGTTATCAGAAATTTTCAAGAATCATCCCAATTGATTCAAAAGAAGCAGATGAAACCCACTGCTAACAAAAATGATTTCCATAAAATCAGGAACGATTAGTGAATGAAATCAAAAAAGGAGTTCCCAATAATATACGGTGTTCGCCAGTTCCATCCAAAATCCGTCACGGTGCGAAAGTAGTCCGCAGTTGACGTCATCATCTACACGCACAAACAGTTCGTTCGAGTTCTTCACTCCACTGGTGCGGTTATCACAAATTGTTGAAGTTTTTGATGCGGACACCTGGTGGTAGTTCTCAGGTGTATTGCTCAGCAATACTGTATTACTCAGCGTACATCATATTCACTTCCAGTGACACGCAGTGCTTGACCTACACGTCCCAGTCGGCTGGCATGCCAGGCCGCTTTACTCACTTCACGTACAAAAGTCCCATTACAGAGACCAGGAGTTCTGCATCAAAACTGGGCACACTCTGAGATCCACTGTGGTTTACGAAGAAAACTTTGTTTCTTACCCGCGGTTCCAAAGGATTCATGAATCATTTGTGCAATGAGTACTTATGGGATACCTTGGATTTTGATACAGCAGTTCAGTTGTTTCCCAAAGGACACTGGGTGTATCATTATACCCTAAATCGGACTTAACGGTGACAGCAGTACAGCAAAGTGTGACGCATCATTGCCTTGGAGCATACTACCGACCGCGGAGTCTCGATTGCTCATGCCGCATAGCAGATGTGCTGCAGCCCTTGTGAAGGAGATACTTGAACCTAAAAATGCACCGATCTATGGCAACACTTTAAGCATTCGTGAGAAACGAAACGACAGAGTACTCTGCTCCTGTCCCTTTATTAATAATTCTATATAATTCGTTCACGGAAGACCTATGTTGGTCGTTTGTAAATCTACCACTGTTGAAAACAGCGTACAACTTCGCAAAAATAAACTCAGGCAAACGGGATTTGCTGCTTAGTACAAGGCAGAGCGCGTGCAAAAGAAGACCGAAACTTAGTCGATGCAGCCAGCTTGGGTGATTCATTACAGAGGGGAGTATAACCTGATTAGAGAATTACAGTTGTGTAACCCTGGTGCCTGCATTTCCGAGGCATTTTGTTACTCTTGAAAGTTTAAAAAATGTGTACTAAGTAGACTACATTGCAAGTGAATACTTAGCGAAAGTTCACGGAGGAATCAGTTGATGCAAACACTAAACGTAGTTAATTGCCGCGGTGTAACATTGGCTAGTGAATTCACATGAATAAGAATGGACGGGATGCGCTAAACGTGCATACAACCTACAACAAGTGACACAATGAATTATACGTTGACGTACTTTTCATGGAACTGATCATTTTGGAATGTGGTATGCAGTAAGGATTCCCTTCAACTATTTGATATTTAGTAGAGCTGTAATGAGTGTAAACATAAAACGTTTGTTAGCAAACTAGGCATGATGAATATGTGTCAAGTCCCAGTAAGTGATGTTATTTATCACATTCAACTTATAAAACACATTGGAGACGTTATAACATCGAACGCTGATTGATATTGAGACCATATATAGATAGGTACAGAAGCAGTTCGGATAAACCGAGGCCAAACCAGAGAGCTTACGATTGTCAGTGCTGGCAATATATGCTGTGTTACCTCCATTACACGAAAACAAGGAAATTATGCTGAAAATATTATTGTGCATTTCAATTAGCTTTGTACTTGAACCATATGGGTTGAATAAGGAATCTTAAACGCAATTGCGAAAAGAAAAGTTCACATATATTCACATATTACGAGTGAATAATGGGTCAAAGTAATCCTGATGCTCATGATGTAGAGGTATATATATAATATATATAATATATATGTACAGTAACTGAGTCCTGGACGATGTATCTACTAATGGTATGTGTTGGAACAAATAATGTGGTGGATATGCTCTCATTTTTGTCTGAACTGCAACATAAACGTAAGGCGGTCGTCTTTCATTGGCACCTCAGCAATGAGGAATGCAAAGAATGACCTTCGTCGTTAAGAATAGGCTGCGTTTTAGAGTGGAGTACTGATCTATGTGTCTCAGTTGATTATTGGTTTCATGATCATTATCATAGAACGCAATATACCAGTAGTTCTCTCTGATGGTTGGATGCCATAAAACCACAAAGGGAAAAACAAGCCCAGGACAAGGAGGAAAGGAACTTGAAAGGGTACCCAACTACTAGAAATAGTTAAATCCATATGCAAAAGTTCAACCTTGAAGTGCCTGCACCATACAAACAAACAACCGAGCCGTAGGTAAGAATAAGGCATCACTTGCAAAGCAGCTTTCTTACGGCCCTCACTGCCCCAATTCAATAAACGCAATTACTGTACAGATAACTCGACCAAACAACGACAACATTCATGTCACTATGCCCGATTAGCCGCCACCTCACCAAAAGTGTCAAGTCACCGACGCTGGGAGTGGCGAGATCCCTAACCCCACAGATGGACGCGACCTGCACCGGTCAGTCCTTCGGTGAACGACCTAATTCGTCTATGCCAGGCTGTCATCTGTCCACCTTGCACCGCACTCCAGTCAACGGCAGCGTCGGCAGAGAGTGGTCGGTGTGGCACACGAATAGCTGGCATCATTAGTACTTGGTCTAGCTATACGAGTCTGAGCAAATGCGAGAAGTGAACAGAATAACTCGTTTGGCAATCAGTGTCAAACATCCGCTTCCTAACATCTTCACTGCTTACTGGTTTGTGTCTCTCGATAAGAGCGATTGAACGCGGACAACGATGGTCGAATTCTTGAAGTCAGTCCACATCTTTTACTCCTGGTGGCCATGTTTCGCAACCTCAAAGTAATGCGGTTGTGCTAGATTGCATGGTGTGATGATCACGCCGATGAAGACAGTCAAGTTAGATAAGCCAAAGGGCCTGATGTGTTGTGATCACTTGGTGTTGAGACTGGAGGTTGGAAGGCTGCCAGCTATTTCTAAAAAGACGGTACCGGTCCTGATAACTTGCTTCTCAATCGTTGTTTGGGAATATAGACTTTTGAGTCATATTTCAGTTGGGAATCCTATCCGATTTCTCGACCGGGTTTGGTCTTTTCGACCTTATCTCAGTCCGTAGAAGACAGTGATTACATGCGACAGCACCAATGGCTTACTGTATTGGCATCCTCAGCTGGCTACCTGCTTTATAGACGGGACTGTGGGTAGGCAAAAGTTTGACTGCCGACATCCGCTATGTCCTACCCAAATTGGTCGAGAGACCCCTCTCAGCACCCATACGATGTGTCTGTTTGTTAATTACATCTCCAAAGAACTCTCATCAGAAACAGTGTAAACTACAGTGTAAACCACGGAAGCGCAATGACGCTGAAAGTCCAGAACGTTCACAACTCTTACCAAAGATGACGGTCACAGACTGTTACGGAATCGACTGTGCACCACAGTCATGTAAAAAAACTCGAAGAGGTAACCGGTGATTAGGGTCTGTCAATAGTTATTTCATCTTAAACAGAATTACTGGTACACTAGATGAGATCCATAGGGATAGTAACGTCTTATCTATAGTATTCAGAATGATTACGGGTTTCTGTGATACTTTGACCTGCGCAACGTAGAGGAGCAAAGAAGGGATGATCAAGCAGGTTTCCAACTTGTCTTCATGTGTGTTGATTACATCTTCACCTTACAACAGATGTTAAAGCGACGGCATCGATTCGTTTCGCGAAAGGTCGTAATACACTTTAGAACTTAGTGGCGGTGTGTGATTCGGTCGTCCCCGTTCTCCATATTGGTCAGCATCTCACAACAGTCCCAACGAATTGTCAGTCTGTTGAGATCACCGCATATCCGTTCTGATTGCACTGCTATCTTCAACGCCTCTCATTTTATGTATAGTTATATATAGGAGTGCCTTATATTCCCTTCCCTTTCTAACTATGTGATGGATGACATTCTGGAAAGAGCAGTCAGAACACAGTTTTCCCTAGGAGGCGAGCTAACTGGTGGTAAATATGCTTACAATATTGCTTCACTTGTTACGTTTGCAGAGAACACGCGGACCAGGACAAACCGGTTGAGTCTAATTGCTGTTGTATGACACACAGTTTACCTCTTCAAAATGCAGAGCGCTGTTAAACAATTTGGTTAACAGTTACTTTATTCTTGTTGTTGCAGACAGGTCGCTTGAAACTGTTGGTCACATCATCTGCTTATTTGTTGTCATCTCACCAACTAACAATATTGTTACTGGGTTGATAACAAGGGTGGTGAAGACAAACGTAAAGGTTCTGCATTTGCAGAGGAGCAAAGACGACGGATTTTCACTCAGAAAGAGAATGTACAGTGCGTACGTGCGCTCAGTTTTGCTCTGCAGACTAGTGACGTGGTACTTCCGTGGTGGAGATGTAAATAAGCTGTCATAATTTAGTCATCATCATCTCTGCCAGATAGTTTGTGTCGGATAGGTTGACTGTGTAAGCAACACGATTGTTAGTGCATGTCTAAGCAACCTTCAGATTTACGAAGTAATGAGATGCATTCAGGCTGGTTCGTGTAGTTCACCGGCTAAGTGGGCGTTAAATGCGATATACATTGCTTGGTATGGCTGCTACCCATTAGGAGAAACCGCAAGGTAGCCTGGCGATGGAGTGGTTATGGGCAATGAAATCCCTGACTGCCCCGCTAGGCAAGATTGCCGGTTGCCGCCAACCAAGCTAAGCCACACGTTACTGCCCAAAACGCCGAATGGAAACGCCCCTTGACACATCATTATATCGCATCCGGTGGCTGTTCTCCCACTTCACGGATTTCCATTGTTTTAGCTCAGTTTCCCTCTGGATATTCTTGTACTTACCTACTATTCTGCCACCGTTTGGAGTGCCATCAGGTTTGACGGAAACCCGAACCACAGTGCTCATGGGCATCATTCAAAGCCGAAGACCATCAGACAATAATGACAAAGTTTAAAATTTCACACCTACCAACAGAGTGAGATGCCGGAGTGAAGCGCATTTGCGAAGTTTCAAAAGCCACATTAATTCATGTTAAACTTTGCAGCGACTAACGTTGCATATCAGATCTTGTAAAGTGATAGGGGACCGCACGCTTATCTGGATACATTTTAAGCAAACCTGGTCACGAAACGGGACGACTCACCCGAGAGGTTTCTTGCAAAATTTACATTGAAAGCATTTTACGTGATAGATTCGATTAAGAATATTCAGCTGCTCAGCAACGTAAACCTTCTTACCACACGTGTAACAGTTCATATCTTCCAGCGCCGACAATTGAATTTTCTGCAATACGTTGAGGGTAAGTGTAATGCACCAACTAAACATACCTCCAGCTGGCGCTGAATTTTGGCCACTTTATCTGGATTGGCCACACACGTTGGCGGGCTCTCGCTATCGTTTGGTAAAAACGCCGGTGGGCCAATGTTAGCTGACCGATGAGCTGGGCTCTAAAACACGCAATAGCACAAAACAAACTGAAATTGATAGCCTGCGTCTGTTCTTTGCACACAACAAGCCCCGGTACAGGTGTTTACTTTAATGTTTTCACAGTGTCCTTCAGGTATGGGTTTTGATCGAAACATGTGCTTATATGTACAACAAAAAAGAATAGACTAAAACACGACCGGATTAATCAATAGAGGTAGCACAGTTTGTAGTATGAAATCTTTAAAATTCTCTTAACGGTTAGGCACAGAATTACGTGGACATGCGCGGTTTGACGAAAACCGGTGGTAGTCAACTTAACCAGAGTACAATTACAGAGATAACAAATCTTTTGGTATTGATATATTCTCAAGTTGACCANCTCGCTTGGTGATGAAACGTCTGCAACCTAAATGACAAGCTCTGCAAACATATCAATACCAACATCATCAACCCGAGCTGCGAACAACAACACCACTGTTTTCAGCCATCATAACGAATATTTGTTCATATTTGGATATGCACTAGCGAGGAACGTTAGCAGGTAAGAAACCATGTTCGTTCTTCATTCCAATTGATTCAATCGGCCGATTGCCATCATATACTTCCGTCAGATTTGCGAGACGTCGTCATTCGATAGGGCCATGTAAGTTAGTTAACCAGTGCGGTAACATGCTTACCTTCAAAGGGACGGAATAGACAGGTATATGACTAACGTTGTCTTGACTGATGAACCGTCAGTTTAATGTAGTTACTAGTCCCCTTGATTTTAGTCAATCCACGAACGACAAATGCTCATCGAAAAGTATTGTTTAGTCCCACACAATTATCTCCAGGCTTTGATTCGGCTTCTAACAGATTTAAAAGTACCACAGTCAAGTGCTCCTGAAGTCCCAAAAATCTGGAGTTTAACTAAATAACAAGGCACTCCATACTCAATGTGAACTGGCCGTTTTTGCTATAAACATGTTCATCATACGGTTCCTGCATTTGGCATGCTGGCATCTACGGATTCACCTGATAATTAGACCTTATTTCTGCCGTGGGTGTAGCCGTTGTCAGGCGCTCTCATTCGGTGCATCACGCGTCAAAACGTTTGGCTCACTGTGCACTTGCACATTCACCGGCCCTGGTACCTTGCCATATATCCGAAAGCACACGCGTGGTCGCCGTTTACAGACAGCCAATTGGAATACCCAAACGGGAGCGACTTAAAGTGACTGAAACAGACACGACGCTTTTGGACGCGGATCGCCACAACTCCAACGACGAAGGTGTACGGACAGGACACAGTCTTGACGAACGTTTATACTTTAATCCTGTACACCAGTCCTAAAATAAAGACCCAGAATATTGGTCTAACCCCCTCATTGACTATATTTGAGATATCGTCATCTGCCAGTAGGTAATCAAACTATCTCATTTAAGGGTTCCACTACATAAACCACAAGTATTCTGGACAGCTAGAGAAGTACCCGATATACAAAGGCCCCATATGTGATATGTTATTCCGCTAACACAGCTACATTTGCCGTAGGCTCTACTTATAAATGGTCAGGCCGATCTTATATCTAGAGGATTAAACAAAAAAGCCTACTAAATTGGAAGTAAATCAATAAATAGTGCTCGAAAACTACTAAATTCCTGTCCTCAGAGTATGGTTGTAACCTAATACAAGTGCAAGGACATCCTCGGTGAAGTGGAGACAGGCATACAACTGAAAGCAATAACGGATTGGACATGTAAAGATGCCTCCGCGAAACGGACCGATTTTGTAACTGTAAAGAGACCCACAGTGCAGCACAAAATGGCAAGTGTGCACGGAAATGGAATACAACACCAAATCCCCTGGCGCCAAGCCCAGGTCCACGCATTGAACGACGCATGGGACCAACAAACAGTTGGGCCCGGTCCACGATACACGAAGCACTAGTGACATTACAGATGCCGGTAAATTCATTTCAACGTACCGTCTCCACTCTTGGTTTGCACACAGAAATATCATAAATTTTGTACAGTGATTGATTGTTAGCAGAGACGTTTGCACATCAGCAGGTACTTTAGTGAATATACAGCTTACAACTTCACAGACTCAGTTCAATAATAAAGCGACATGATGTCACTGACTCATGTTCCTACACTTACCACAAACAGACACAGCTTGTGTTAGTACCGCCATACAAAATTTCATTCTAGCCATTAATTAATATGGTGTGATTCGGAAACTGCGAGTAGGCTAAATGATACCTGTTGAATAGACTTTCCATACCTGACGTTAGACTAGATGATTTCAGGGATATAAGCATCGAATGATATTCACCGTAATGAGAAAAAGCTAAACCGGGATGGACACAACATGCATCACTTACAGTGTTTTTTGAACTCTGTGTAGATAGGGGGCGGTGCCTATTAGTGGGGCTTCCAATTTGACCAGGTGTGGGATTGGGTGGCCCTGTTGTACAACAAGTTAAGGTTACAAGGTAATTGTGATGTCGACATTTGTTTCGTAATATTACGTCAAATACATGTTTCCTTATGGCACCTCGTATTTACACGGTACTATAATTACGTAGCACTCAAGAGAGTTCCTATATGAATTTTCTGACATTAGTGAGGAGACTGCGGTCACGAACAACCAGTCTACGTTTGAAGTACTACATTTTTATGCAACTACTCCTGAGACCTGAACATACAGACAAACTGACAAACAACTCAGTTCAAGTAGAAGGTAAGGAAGTGCTTGAGAACACTATTGGAAAAGCCCGCCGTTTGCGTTATGGTTGAAGTGAATAAGTCTCAACTACCGCCCCACATTTGGTTTAGTTTGGGCAGAGACGCCTTATGACACACTAAGTGATTTTTCGTAGTAACGTCAGTCACAGTGCCCAATGTGCCGGAGTCATGAACACCGGATGTCACAGGCCACCCTGTTTGTTTAAACTCAATTTGGCTCAACGTAAGGATCATATTAGTAGTTATTAGTCACAGGTTCTGTCACACTTGTTTTCCCTTTGCCCACAGCTGTTGCTCCGCTCTTAGGCCTATATGTATGAAAACTATTTTGTAGATCGCTACAAAAAGCCCAAAATCAGTTACATGTACCGTTGTGGTCACAGTGTACGAGGTGTTATTCCGCAGTAGGTCACAGTTCCCTTTTCTTTACATTGCTGCATTCTATTACAACCTAATAAAACTATGGGCACTCTATCGGGAATAAACTGACCAGTGGCTTGTATGTGCATTCAAACTTTAATTCACAAAAGTTAACTAAGGATACTTAGATAATTCCGGCTGGATTGTGCAATCGCAAGGGTGTAACTGAAAGCGACTAAATGGAATTTAATCCGCAACCACATCAAATACTTACTGAAGGTTTCTGGTTCTTCTGAACAACAAAGAGGACAAACTGGTCCCTCCTCCTTCAAGTCAAATTGAGATCCCCTGAATGTAATGAATTGAACACACGTGTCAAGTTGCCAATTTACAACAGGAGTAGTTGGGCATTATGGAGATATATGAGCGAGAGAAGAATTTGATGGTATGATTACAACGACATTCTGTTCCCAAACAACTGGGTTGTTGCCGACTCATTCCGAAAAACTGACTCTTCTAAGCGCAGGCGAGTAACCAGTATTTTTATCAGGACGTACAACAAAGTTTGAGGGCTCAGCTGAAGCAATAAATTAATACAGATTCTCTTAAACGTCATCAATACATCCATGGCTTCTTTCGAGATTCTTCGCTTTCACCTGTATGTTGAGTCAAGTTCGGTTATCCGCATCCAGTGCATCACTGCTCCGTTGAATAAAAGATCGCTTTGGAATATTAAACAGGTCAGCATTCATATCCGCTGAATCACAGAGGATTCAAGCAAGGAGTAGTCACAACTAAACACAACAATTTGTAAAATCAGAAGGGTTAACTACATCTCTTCGCAGATGGCTACTGTGTTTAGTTTCATTTGGGCACCCTTGTGTCAGTAACGATCGGTCGCAATCCTAATCATCTAAGATTAATTCCCCAAAAATTACCTGATCAACAAAAAGTTTCCATCCAATATGAGCATGCGGTTACACATCACTAAATCCAAAAATAGAAAGCGCATGAGTAGGTTAGTAAATGACTCCGCTATTTCGCTCATTTTAGATCAGACAAGAAACATAGACGAACGGTTTCTTTGAGACTGTCAGTTGGAATGGAAACAAATTCAACTTGTGAGATCAACTCACTCTCAAAGTAAATTCGTCATCTTTGCGGCTGGTATATATACGCTTTAACTGCTAACACATGCGCCAGTGACTCATTATCTTACTGATCCCAAGGGCTTGTACATGTTTCACAAATAACCGTATTAATTAAAAACTGTCGAAAATATTATCGCTGACCATAGCAATTTTTTTCACTGCGTACACAAATGGTTAACAGTACTACATGATTTGGTTCGGTAGACATTACAGAAGTGTGTGATACCTGACGTTCGGAGTCGCACTGACCTTAACTCGTTAGATATAAAATTTCTATTTGTTTGCATGTTCTGTGATTGACAGGCATAAGCAAAACAGTTCATAAGCTTTTAAAAAAGACATCTGTGAAGACAACGGCATTGGCTGGATGACTCATAAATGTAAAAACACTCATAAATGAGGGAAACGTAATGGAGAGAGACATTGGCATGGTGCGCACCAAGACGGTGAAGCAACATTGGGATAAAGCCCACAGAGAGGCATCAAAAACACAGGCAAGCATATATACAGAAAAAGAGTTAATACGCAGGCAGGCAGACACATGCATATTTAGATATGCATCTGTAGGAATGCGTTAGAGGGGTCGAGATTCGCCCCTCAACTTTGTGCCCATCGAGAGGAGGTTGAAACGGGTCAATCGAGGCAGTCAAGACCAAAGAGCTCCAGACTGTAAGGACCTCAAGTGAGAAATTCTAGCTGCATAGTACCATCATCATCATAACGGCCATGAGCCTGACCAAGGGTACTGTGGCTCGGGCCGCCGCTCACCTTAACAGCGACGTGGAATATCCTAGAAGGAAACGTTATTAAGAAGGGCAACAAATATTAAAGAAGTCTGAACGGAAGAACTAAAAATGGTATGGATACAGGCACGCGATTGACTGCGACACACTACCATATCGGATAGCGTTTCTAACCAGCGGTTTGACTGGTCACGATGACCACATTTAGGCGGGCGATGCCTGCCCACTTTGATTACGTGAAACCCGAATATGAAAAAAATGACTGCTTAATCGTTCGTTTCTGGTTAACAAGAAAGCTAAGGTGCCACTATCTTTTGGGATTGCATGTTAGCGTCCAGTTAGTACGTCTAAGCTTGTCAAGTTTACCCGATTTCAAGTTGTTGAGCTGTTTATCCCTGTGGTTACTGAAGCATAAGCATTTTCTTCCAACTTTAGAATTTTATCTGTCACACCAGTCCCTTGTTCTAAATCCCAATCTTTGCTGTTAAACTGACACTCGTCTACTGAATAAAATGACCTTATTATAGAATAACGATATCCTTCTTATTGTACGACCGACATTGATGTATCTGTTCATCACTTCTGTAACCAATGTTTATGCCGACTCCGTATTAAACCTTATGCTCCTTGTTTTCTGTCTCATAAATGACTACTTTATATTGATTCTGTAGACGCTTTATTTTTTGACTGTTCATTTATAGTCTTATCAACCGTCTGAGCCATCTTCCAACTCCTAGCAAACTAAACCGTCCTGTCATTCATCGAGCGGATCACCTTTTGTTGGCTACCTTCATCTGCAACTTCAGTTCGTGTAGCGGTCAAAACGCCACCAGCATTCCGTTGTTCAACTACACCAGCTCTTGGTTTGACTTTAACATTAGTTGGTTTAACTGTCCGATGTTTGTTTGACCCCATGCACTTGGGTTGATTGAGCTTTTGGCATTCTAATTTTTACAAATCGAACACCATTCCAACGAAACTTTCGGCTAACCACTTCAGAGGAGAACACCAAATGGTATGTCAGCCGTCTTCTATGTTCCCCGAGGAGTGAATGAACTTTCTAAGTCAGTCATAGAAATGAAGCACTGGCAGATTGGCTATCACGCAGTCATCGGTTACCATTGTTGTAGACATAATCATTCCACTAAACTGAGGGCAAACCTTTTCGCAAAGTCATATGACATGAAGTGTTCGCATCTCGCATTGTCATCTGCTGTTCGAAGGGTTGTTCGCGTTTCTGTGGACAGAAATCAAAGCAGAAAACTGGAAACCGTATCTTCAGCAAAATGGCAAGTTTCGTTCCGCGTCTATACAGCCCTTTCCCTCAACAGATGTAGGTACCTTACTTGAATTTATTACCACCTAGTAAGCTGAAACACTGATCAGGAGTCTAAATGAAACCGGAAAAAACGTCCTTGAAGTTGGTCTATGAAACCGGGATAGCAAGCAGCAATTAACGCATCTCAATAGCAGTGGAAAGCTTAAACGAATCTAAACAAATGCAGTTAACTGCTCGAATTTAGTAATTCGGCAATGCGTAGTCTGGAGTGAGTTGTATAGCACTAAATACGACAAAACGTGCACGGAAACTCAGATGTCCGTAGAATCTACCTCAATTCTTGACAGAATCCGTTACACTCGAACAGGCGTTGATTAGGTGCGATAGATCAAGATCAGTTTCCTATAATGAATGTGTTGAATGGTTTACCCTGAACGGTAAAGAAGTTACATCACTGTTCACTGGTTCTCCGGGTAAGCTGTCTTAACAGTGTCCACCCACACAAAAAGTAACAAAAATGAGAAACTTTACAGTGATTGGCAACTTCTTCAGTTACGAGACGCCCTCTTATTTCTACAACATTCTTTCTAAACTCAAAGATTTATTTGAAAACGCAGTTAGGTAACATTCTTGTAGCAAAAAGTCTCTCAGTGGAACATGATCTTTAATGTCTAACTCGCTAGTTCCCACACTGTGCATACGCCTGAGTTTACAAAACAGGATTCCAGTCTACAGTGTACCAGCGGCTTTTACTTGCACGTGGTATGTACTTATGTCTGGTTTTGTGGATACGGCTGACATCTCTTGTGGATTTTCTTGCTTACCATTTCTCGCATGTTGACCCGATTTCGTTGAATGACAGCTCCTCCGTTCGCCCGTGTTGTCCAGAAGCCACATACCATCATGCTGAGACATTTCACCGAGCGTCGGAACAATCGAGCCTCCGAGTTGGCTTTCTACCACATTGTTTTAAAGGTGCAAACATCAAAGTCAAAACAACGTGCTCCAGGACCCGTGGTCTTAAGTTCATCTACATTATGCGCCAGTTGCTTCGCTGATGAATTGGTGCACATGTTCCTCAATTCACCCGATATATTCCAGAGTTAGTAGGCGAAGAAAACTCCTTACGGTCAGCTCGGTAAAACATCAGATGTGTTAAAATAGGATATTTCGGAGGCAGTATAACTGGCTAATTGCTTACAAACATCTTACAACTAACGATATGTATTTGTTCGAAACTTTAAAAGATATAATGTCTTATCTTAACTCGAAATCATTCGGTGAGTGGTGAATTTTAAAAGTACGTGAACTGAGGATCAGTTTCGGGATTCGCACGAGATATAATTGAAACCACCACTCATGTTGTGTATACAAGGTCATCAGCAGGTGTGTGTAGATGCTCGAAAGAACTGACCAAAACAACCACAACGTGTATGTGGGTGTTTTTGTTCACAGTAGTTCCTAATTAGCTATTCTCACTGTCAATAGCTCCATGCTTACAACACCGATCATACACTGCTTTCTGTATTTCTTGTCTGTCCCGGACTTTATACGAGTCCACTCATACCATCTTCACACCAATCATGGAACGCAATAGGCAACGATTTTGAAGGTAGGCTTGCCAAGGTTGATTATTACGCTATTTGAGATGGGTGTTGTTGTTATCTGATTTAATCTCAAAGATTTTTTAACATTAATTTGCTTGAGATGTGGGGGTGCACAAAATTCACAATTCGTTTCACGTATTGCGTGATTCAGATCGTGAAAATTGAACCCTTAAGTATAAAAAACTTTTAAAATGTTTGCCCGTCACACGCTAGTAACTTGTGAAAATTATCCCACTGGTCTCGCTGGTGTGAACTAGAAGACTGAACATGAATTTCCAAAGCGAACCTTAATTTGAAGTCCAACGGCCGCTTACGAACATGTTAGTTATTCGCGGGAACATATTTATGAGGAGAAGTGAACTAGCATCCGTTTTTAATAAAGTGATCACCTTAGAGCTCGTAGGTGTTTCAAATCCCAGATAATAAACAGGGAAGGATTTCGATTAACTCACAAGATTGTTCGATCACATCGACGACAAGTAAAGCATGTTTTGTGAAACAATCTGTCCTGGAAAACTGTGCGTTCATCCGAATTAACTTCAAGAGAACACCGCGCACATCGGTTATCCAGTCGAGGTCGTTGTATGGGAGCAGTCTACGTATGCGAAAGACATGTTGAAATAAAGACGTATACGGATCATAAGTGAAATTCAGAACAACTGTGGTAACTAAAAGCTTAGGTGATTCAGAATCTGTTGAGGAAACGCACGACAGGAAGACGCCTGTATGCGCTAAAGAAATAGAGGAATTTATGATGGTCTAAAATCTGGTCATTTATACCCAGTCTGCCTAAAATAGGAGACCAAATTGAATGTGCAGGCTGAGGTGAAAAAATTGTTCAAATTTGATTTAATCGGGGTTCGTAAGCTATCCACGAACACTACTATCTTAGTCCGTAGCTTGCAAGACACGGGCCTAAAACACGTTTTAATCACATTCAATTCATATATGCCGGTTTCAAACACAACATACAAAATGGTAATCGGCGGATATCAACGGAGATTAAATTTGTTCTAAATTGCAATCGTATTCATGAGAGATGCATGACAAAAACCTATCATTCGTGTGACCGGACGTAGCATCACCTACCAGTGAGCTTGCCCGCATTCTGTCAACGAAAGTACACACATGCAGTGTGCGAAAGTAATTATTCGTGTGGTCTCAAAACTGTATTTAACTGTTGCTGTCGATAAAACATACTATACGAACACACAAAAATGTACCAAATCGCTCACTACGTATTCCTCTTTGTAATGTGTTTGTTGTCCACCAGTCATCCTAGAGGCACTGTTCTTTTCACCGTTAACTGGAACGAAGACGAAAATATTCAATAGTCTGAACTTTTCACTGGTTAGATGGATAGTCCAAATATAAGTACACATCATACACCGTCAGTAAAAGTTCCATGACATATTTTTTAGATTAACTTGAGAATTTCAAGTCTTATGAATGTTTTCCCAGACAGACTTCAATCACTTAACAACTTGCTCCTTCAAACAAAAACATCGAGGCAGGTACTCATACTCCAGCCGACTAAAAGTGATTTCGAAAATTGCAAATTCAGTCAAAATAAATCGAAACCAAAATAACAGATGGGTGGTATTTCATTTCCGATATGCCTGACAAGCGTATGTGCGTAGAAGTTCACTAACAGGAAAAAGTGATGAGCAAGAGCCTAGCTAGTAATAGATCAGCTGTCGGTTCGAACGCCGTTCATCCCACTTCCAGCTGACGTAGTCAAACAAAAACAATTACAGGTCATAGGGTTTCGTACCGAGGACAAACATCAACAAACGGTTATTCTGTAGCAAGTCCCTGCTCTTGTGACCTAAACCTGTAATCACCCTAGTCGGACTGTGTCCACCAAAGTGGATAGAGGTCAAAATCTCATATGAAAAATACCGTAACTACGCCTTTACAAGCGGTGATCTTATGATCATTGTTCTACAGGGTAGCAGCTTCGGATTTTAATCAGGAGAAAGATAGCCATCTTGGAAGAATATCTGCTGCCGAAAACGTGTAAACACACGAACGTCGTATACACTGTTCTTGTACTTTTGAGACGTTTTCGCACCCTCCGTTGATCATCCAGCGATAGTTATTTCGATATACTTCTCCAAACAAAACGTGCTCCAAAGTATCATTTTAATATTACCGCATTCTCAAGGCTGAATGTAAAATCTGAGTTTTTCTTTCTAAAGTCTTCTAGCCCCTCAGGTTTGGAGTTAGAAGAATGGCTTCTTTCATGGAAGAATGAAATGGATTAGGCCACGCTGTCGCCTACCCGTTACCTCAAGGTAAAGACATTTGGACCGAAGGCTTTGGTTGAGAAACCTAACCGTTCTCTTATCGTAGTCCATATACAGATAAAGAGTGTTAGGTGCCCACTTATTGGCCAAGCTTGGTATTCCGATGTTCACCGTTTCAACGTCATTCGCGTGGAAAGTTGGACGTATAAATTTGAGGTTGGCTAATCTATATGTTCATATCTTCCCGCACTGATGATGTCAAATGGAGTGATGGCGAAAAGTTTGTAACCTGAAAGGTAAGTTCGACGAACAAAAGAGCACTCAGACTACCAGTCCTAGTCACCAAATCCATCAACATTTTTAACAACTTTAATTTATGGATATTCGTAAAACTACTTTCATGCGACATCGGTATATTAGCAGAGCAGCCCTGCCTGTTGCAATACACAGCAGAGTGGATAGATGAGAAAATCTGGATACTGACGCCTGTCTACTGTACTATGCAGATCGGCTGTTTTCTTCCTTTTGAACCTTGTTCGCAATAATTATCCCACATATTCTTTAGCACACAAATCTGAACGCAGTAACGTTGCCTCGATAATGTCAATTTCCAACCATCCAACCTAATGTTTCCATCACTGAGTGATCACTCCTTAGAATGCATTCTACGTTCCCATGCCAAAGCACGGATCAACGTACCACCCAAACCTAGATGCCACACTCATTTAAAGTATCTCATGCAGTTCAGAGACTGGACTTAATGACCGATAACAACACACCATACACTCGACATTAGGTTGAGGTCTCAGGTGATTTCATGACCACTGTTGTCAATCAGGATGGAGTAGGCATAGTCCTCAGTACAACCGCCGTAGCCGCACTCGTAGAATGAATTCTCACTATCAGTAGACTATGTGCAGTCCGCTTGGCAATTTCTGCCAGGATCAGATCCCGAATGCAAGTCTGCACATCTATTATGCCTACTATTGTCCCAATAGACTTCAGTGGCAACCCGGCAAAAATTGTCTTTCATTTAGGCTTACCTGCCCTTCTTAGGTTGACATGGTTATGGTGGTCGTTTTTTGCAGAGAAGATGAGTTGGCGATGACGAGTCCGGTTCGGGTGGCAGGTCTGGGTTGGCAGTACGTCGTTGAGATAATTGTGGACGACTCGCAAAACCACGTGCTGAGCACAGGTTATTTTTGACCAGCACTGGGTTTACGCATCGTGCATATCATGACCCATACGGTGTACTCCTCACCACCTGACCTCAAACAGGTAGGTGTTATCAGTGAGGTGACTCAAGTCAGGACTGCCTTTCTTAAGAAAACACAAACTTGATTTCAAACTTTGTTGGTGTATTTTTGTTTTGCCTTTAAATTTATTGAGCCACCAACCTAGCAACCATAATGAATGCGTTTTAATGAACTGATCAGGCCTGTAGCAAATGTTAAGTACCAAACCAGCCTGAAATATCGGTTTAGATGTTTTGACCCTCAACAGTTATTGGATCCACATTTTGGACCAATCGTGGAGCCGATACGATAGCATAGGTGACGATGATTTGTGGGTTAAACAAACACTGAGTCTCGGAGAAGTCCCTACAGTTGTTAGGTGTCAAAAACGGAATTCTTCAAGACAGTTTAAACACAGACCAAGTAGGGTTATCCGTGAGAAGTACCGGCGTCAATTAGCTGTCTCCCGTAAGGCTTGACTAAAGAATAATGCCAACAAAACTGGAACTGTTTTCGGTTTAAGGAACCCTCATGGACTTTCCAAGCAGTCTTACTGATGGGCCTTAATGTCACATTTAGCTCCATGCGAAGTCCACGGAATTTGAGGTTGAAAGTTTCAGCTTTTGATAATCAGCTCCTCCACCTCCACACTGTTCCTGTCTACCTAGGACTTGTTCTTTTCCTTCCGATTGTTTCGCAACTAAGCATCGAAGCACACCACTGATGTTTTACTACCTTTGATGACGATGTTTTTGATGGCAAACTGTATATAACATTAAGGTGGATCTGATCTACGTCAAAACGTATTAGGCTTACTTCTCACCAGTGTATCTAAACACTGTATAGAAATTTCGATGGCAAACATCATAAGCCATTTACCACGTAAATGAAGCACACACCTCCATCAACAAATAGACAAAACAGGTTTGTGAAAACAAATACTACGACCTCAATTGCAATCCACTGTTGTCTTTCCCACCCTTGGCGCAAACTTGTTTTCCCAGCTGTTTCATTCTTATGCGACGCATTTCAGTCGTACTTACTTGCTAGAGACTACCAAACTCAAAGTAAAATTTCTTGGAATCGTTTAAACTGACCTAATCCAGTGTGCCTATACCATCATAATATGAACAGATGATAATAACGATAGTATTAATAAACGTGATAACATTCTGCAAGTCTTGCCCACTCAACCTTATGACAGGATGATCTTTTGCTGTTCTGAATAGAAGAAATCTATAACAGACCCCATGGTACAATCTCGGATGAGAAAACAATAGCAATGGTTCGTGAGAAATCTAAAAAGTTGTTTTGTCAGTGACAGTTACAGTGAAAATCCCAGTCAAAACCCAACCAAACACTGCTACCTGGCAAGAAAAGCACAAGTGTTGTCGTTGCACGCCGACATTATGTTGCTGAATCGGCAACAGACCTCAGTATGAAGTTTTGTTTTAAATCTTGCTTTTGGCATGAATGTCACAGCATGTTTCAGAAGACATAAGAGAAATTCCTGAAACAACTTTACAGAGCACGATCGCGTCTAGGAAAGCAACTCCGCTGTAAAAAAATAACTTGGAGCAGCAAAATACAGTGCACACTGTTCCCAGAACTCTCCAATCTTGATGCGGACATGAAAATCCTCAGTGTTCAATACCGATGCCTCAAGTCGGGAAGGAGTTGCACAGATAACTTTATGAACTGCAAAAGCATCGTCATTCAGCACTATAGGCTCTTCAGTCTTCACAGTACAGTTGATACTAAGTTTAAATACTTAATCTTAGTTCATGAGTGTTAGTTACCTCAAGATGCAGGTAGGCGGACAGGTATTTTGAACGAAATCGGATATAACTCAAAATTTGTTATCCAGACGAGCACGGCATGGTTTAATCAACTCATCAGTTCCAGATGTGAGGCAGAACAGTTACCAATTAACAAGTTTCTCAACTCCATACGCACAGATGTCACAGATAGTGTAAACGAGGAAACTCCTCCACGACCAGAATAACCACTCAAAACATTATAACAATTTCCGGCACTCCAAAGAGTGACACTATTCCTAAGAAAAGCTCACAGATGAATATAGGTGAGATAAATCACGAGCCACAAAAACCAGTCCCTTTGCAGTCCCGTAGATAACAGAAGAGAAGGCACGTAAAGCCCAAGCCAATCTAAAGCATTAATATGATTCAGCTGTGTCCATCATGAGCCGGACGGCGCAATTGCCAACAAGGTTGCCTCAAGAATCCGCTGCTGAATTAATAGTACTGGCCGTGATAAGGACATGCACTGCTGACATGCTCTAACAACAGCGATACTCGGGTCTAGTACTTTTGTTCGAAAAAGACAGACTGGAGAGTTTTTGGGGGATGCGACTATTGCGATCAGCTGCAAGTGATGCTCAGCTTACATTAACAAAGTCATCATCAGTACAAGACGCCCGTATGACGTCCGACTTTATGCCGGCTACATTCTAAGTCTGTTATCGTGAGAATGGACCTTGATTCAGCATACCGGCTTGTTTTTCTTGATAACCTATCGGGTTAGGTTAGACAGTGTGGAGACCGAATCAACATGATCACAGATACCGGGTAGACCAATAGGTGGCTGGTCGACAAACTCCACCCTATGGTACTCCATGTTGGGGGTTGGAGGAAGGTCGACATCGCTTCCTGAAAAAAGCTCCAGTTTTATCAAACTGTCACCCACCCGCTACCCTGCAGTACAGGCTATTGAGCCAAAGGCCTCAGCCAAGAAATCTAATCGTACTGCCTTATAGATCTCAGCGTCCTGACAGTAGTCCGGTCCACATACAAACATGAATATTCAAAACGCTATTAGCTGAATACCGCACCATAATCCTGGTCGCTATCTGTGGTGCATACAGTAGGGTGGATAGGCACAAGCGTACTTTTACTGATCCCTCCTCACTATCTTCTTAAATTTAGTTCTCACGCTCCCCCCGATACCCATTTATAGTAATCACCACCCTGGTCTCGCAACAGATGTAGTTAACCATGTTGACAATGTTCCGGTAATCCCTATCACTTACCATTAAGTCCCAGCCCTCTGTCACCTCTCGCTTAGACTTAGAATGCGGAGTAATATAAGTGCCTTCAACGTTCGCGCTCCAACACAGCCAACAGGTAGCTCTTGCATGAACGTTAAGCTCGTTGGCTGCTCAGGCCTGCTGCGTTTCACAGTTTGCAATCCAGGAGAGTGGTCAACATAATGAACAAACAGCCCCCACAGTATCTGCCTACTAATGGTTTCATACTCTGGATGACTCTACGACGGCCACTGCCAGTCAGGCTGGGATAAGTATAGTCCTAGCACAAAGACTGCAGCCGCTCTGGTAAATTCGAATCGTTAGCAGTGGCCTTTGTGCATCGATACTTTGTCGTTTAAGCTCACTTTTACTGGGCAACAAAACGACGGAAAGCAACGAGTGGCTGTTAAAACACGGACTATACCGTCGATGAAGCATAAGTATCAAACCAGTCCGAAAGAGAGTCCTGGAATTTCACACCCACAAATCCTAATGGCCACTGGACTTAGACCTCACAGACCATTCATGAAGCATGTTCTCTACCATGGGGCATAGTGATTCCTGGGTTGAACAAACACTGAATCTCAGAGAAATCCCTGGACTTGTTAGAACCAGCACGACACATTTCGCCCGGCAGTACATATAACGAAGTTAAGCAGGATGTCGACAGGAAGCCGGAGCGCAGCCTGATCACCGATCGTGAGACATGGCTAGTGGAGTAAGTTGAGGGATTAAGAACCGTTTCCACTTCAGAAAACACCGACAAACTCTTCAAGCATATGTGTTCTACGGATCCAAGAAGACCGGCAGATGACATACTCATCCATTATCAGTCTAGGAGGTTAGAGCGCTGGATGGAGCACTTTGCGGGCGCAGTTAGCTGGCCCCCAATTCTACCGTCGAAAATTTGCAATGTAGCTTCCTGGTCAATAGATGTAAGAAGACCCACTAATCTCGACGTCCACAGTTGTATTCCGGCTCCCGGACGTACAGAAGCTGCTGACCTAGATGCCCTCGTGCGGCCACTCCCCAAATAAAGTGTGGAAGCGTTAGTGGAAGCCTTGACTCAGTTGATTCGAACTGGCTAGACGACGACGAACATCTCTCCGTGTTGGGGTCACTTGATATTAGTTCCCACACAATCCGGGACCTTGTTAAACCATGAGAAAATTCTCTTGACCCCAGTAGTTACTAGGGTCTTGCAATCTATTATACTTCGTCGACTCGTCGCATCTCGGACAACATACATTACGGAAGAACAGAGGCGGTTTCACTTTGGACGGAAATGCACCCGTCGAGGCTTCACTCTTCACAAATGGAACAGCGTCACGTACACCGCCGACCAACATTCGCCGTATTTCTCGTATTTCTCACAAGATGCTGACGACAACCTTTAATCTGATGGAGAGCTGATTGACTTTGACTGTGCTGACGACAACATGTTAATGTTTAACAATTGCAAAGTGGCTTAAACAATGTTGGCTACTGCTTCGCATTCCGCTAAACACCCCTAAGTGCGTTTTGCAGTGCCGGACTGGCTTGTGTGCTTGAGAAGCCGCATCAGTGGCGCGGGAGGTGTAGAGAATAAAATGGAAGCGCGTATCTCTGAGACAATGGTGATATTTGTCAGTTTCGATCACAGCTGGTACCAGAGAGGTATCTCTCCAATGATTACGGTTGGCGTATATAAGGAGACAGTGAGGATTCTGTAATGTTACGGATATGCCACATGGTCACTTAGGCCAGAAGACGTGAACCGCCTTCAGATATTTGATCATCGGTGTCCGCGTTAATCGCTCTTATTGCGAGACACAAATCAGTGAGCAGCGAAACGTTTAGGGAGGGGATGTTCGGCACTGATTGCCAAACGATTTGTTCTGTTCACTTCTCGAATTCGCTCAGACTCAGATATCCAAGGCATGTACTAATAATGCCAGCTACTCGTGTGCCACACCGACCACTCTCTGCCGACGCTGCCGTTGACTAGATTGCAGTGCGAGATGGACAACTGACGACCTAGCTGACCAGTGCAGGTCGCGTCCATCTGTGCGGATGGGGAACTCGCCACTCCCAGCGTCGGTGACTTGAAACGTTCGGTGAGATGGCGGCTGATCGAGCATGGTGACATGAATGTTGTCGTTGTTTGGTCGAGTTATCTGTACAGTAATTGCGTTTATTGAATTGGGGCAGTGAGGGCCGTAAGAAAGCTGCTTTGCAAGTGACGCCTTATTCTTACCTACGGCTTGGTTGTTTGTTTGTATGGTGCAGGCACTTCACTGTTGAATATATGGACTTCTCAGTCAGCTCCTTTTGAAAAGAAGCACTGGCGTTGAGTTCCCCCACCATTAGAGCTGGTTAGTAGGGCATATGTTTGCCAATGCCTTGAATCGAGCCTTGGACACGCTTTTATATGGCAACTTTGTTCACCCCTGCGCCAGTGACATCACATTTGGGGTTACCGACTTATCATATTTGAACGCTCAGCAACCTCCGTTGCTGAGTTGTGATCAAGTTGCACGATCGCATCGAAAGCAGACACATTAACCGTCGTTCTAGTTCCACTCGATGACCCCTCGTCCAGGACTCTTCCTCAATTTAAAATCGTGGAGAGCACTATTTTATTGAGCGATATTTTGATTACCAATAAAACTAACCAGTTGACAACTGTACAATATTTGTCGATGATCATCCCAAAACGTCACGTCCTTGTCTGGCAGTCTTATAACCTTTTTCCATAATACTAGGGTAGAAACAAGTGAAACGTCAGTTACGACAACCTCTCGTTCACACGCGAGGCACACGGAACTGAGGACAGAACTGATAACAATTTCGGTTAGTAATAAAAAGGTTTTCCGGTCCTATGCCACTAACTGAACTATTCTTAACCGAGGTGATCAAACAAGGATGAAGCAAGCTGTCCAGTGTCGATTTGAGGGTGAACATCATGAAACCATTTTAAACTCATGTGGCTGTAGCCTGTGTAAAATGAGGATTCGAGACAGACTGTGTCTGCCATTATTAAAGCGTTATAGGCAAGACACACCGGTGAGAGACTTCACTAACAGGACAAGTTTGCACATCAAATCGGGTAAACTAGTCCAGGGGCAATAGGCTGGCAACTGGCTCACCAGCCAAAGACACTTCATGCGTTAGTCTGTAAAATCCTTGAGTGTTACACACAAGTAAGATCTAGCCTTTAATCAGGTCGAGATTTAGGTTCCATATTTTACCCGAGGCGTTCAGTACTCTATACCACACGTGTACGAATTGAGTCAAATCGTCCCTTATTAAACCAGCCAACTCATATGGGTGAATGTCATCAATGATGGTAGTGAAAACGGCAAGGGGAGTCATGCAGTCCTGTTTTCATCTGTTCATTGGACATGTTGATACCCCACCAAGGTAAACGAATGAAGACACTTCACTAAAATTGGCCATGCAAACTCACGTATACAAGTGGCCGTTCCAGCTAACTCCACGAACTCCTCGCAAATAGCAAAATCAAGTATCCAGTGGGTTGTGGACAAATAACTTACAGCCGTCCCATGTACAGCGACCCGTCTTGGGGATATTATCAATGTCGACACTGGAAGCGGCCCGGACAATCTTGCATGCAGGTTGGCCAGGATTTTTGTGCGAATTGGGGAGTACTGGATTCGCTTGCCTCTTACTACAGCTAATCTAGTCCTTTAGACGGATCATCACAAGGAATGATCTGCGGCCGCACCCAGCGAATATAGAAGATATTTGACAGATACTTCCCTCTCTAACAGTGTTCAATTTATGTTCGTCCTTTGAATTCTTGAGCCAGTATTCCTCAGGTTTCTTTGTGAAAAATAAATGCAATTGGAACTGTTTCACCGAAATCCAATGTCACCTACTGGACGGAGTCAGCATTGTTCTAAATTTAGCTCCGTCACACTGTGAATAACGATCGAAATTATGCTCGTGTTGATGGTATCCAGCTACAGCATCGAAGGTGAAACTTACTTCAGTGTCAGAATGATACTGAGAAGTATGTAGCACGCGTTGCTTTGCCATGTTTTTAAGCCTAAAAGAACTATGGACAGGTCTTGACTATTACTGTCTCGGCTGGAAAGGACTGGAAGCTACACGGAAAAGATTATCGGGAGATATAACAGTTTTAACAATGTTTCAAAAAACCTCGTTGGCCTCAGTTTTAATGTGAAGTGGATATAATGTTCTGACTATATGAATCGTCGCAGGTTAAAATGCATCTCACATTTGAAGTTCCGTTCCCTACATAAGTTTAAGTGTGGGGAATATTGCAATGCACGCAAAGTTAATGGAAAAGTTGACACACACTACTTACTCAGCCCGTTTACGAATGCACTGCAGAATGGTTCGCATTGTAATTTACCACGAACCACTTTATAATTGTCTATACTGTGCAAAGTGTGAATGTAAACGGAAATCGATATATCCCATGGTGAAAACTGAACTTTAAAAAACGAAATCATTCATGTATTTACCAATCGATGGCTAATCATAGATGACTGTGTGAAAATGTAGTACTTCGACATACTTTACAGACAACAATCCAGGCAACCCGGTTAATTATTTTCACAGCAATGAAACATCAGATATGACGGTCATTCTTGGATCGATTTAACCCACTGGCACGGATGACTAGATGAGCTGGTCTTTTAAAGAACGAGCAACTGGTACCACACAATGGAAAAGTTCATTCTCGTCCTATCTTCGGAGATAATTCCAGGAAAGGTGTCGTGCTGAAGCATATCAATTTCATTTTCGTAATTTTCTCCACACGTTCTCATCATACTGAACTCGTTAGTTTGATCGTGATATTAATCAATTCCCCAATAAAACTGATTTGTAATCTGTATTCTTCCATATTGAATAAAGTGAAACTGTGCCGCCTGCCCGGATGGAATTCTCTTATTCACTTAGAGAACTGGCCAAACATTTTATCTGAAGCAATAATGTGCCATAATCAACGGCGCATTTGCAGTCATCCACTTTCCAGTTCTCCCGCCCAACTTGGTTCTAACCATTTCCGTTTTTCTTTAGCATGCGTTTCTTTTCCTGGGTTAATTCCCACCAATATTATGGTGAAACACGGCTCAAGCTGCATTACTTTCTGACTCAAGACTGTTGTGAGTGAATAAATTAATGAGAATGCTTCAAAATTTGAACTCCGTCTATCGGTTCTGAAGCAGCCTCTGACCCAGTGGCAAAACGCTACGAATAAGGCTGCACGCCTTTTTAAAATTACGTACTATTTTAAACTATCCAATACAAACTCACTCTAATTTCGTCCTACAGCACGAACACCGAAAACAACCTCCATGGTAGGGTCCTGAAGGTCCACGCAATGGGTCAGGTTCGTCCACAATACGACCGCATATGAAACAGGTGGCTTTGCATGAACATTTGTTTGTTGAGGGATGCTGATCACAAACAAGAGGATTTCGGGTTAAGGTTACAGAATCAGTCAATATATTGATTTAATCGGGTTTTTCATTTGCGTTGAGTATTAGCTGTTCCGTATTGTGGGCTACAAGGACAGTAGTCAGAAAAGGAACTTTAATCGTTAACCTGAGAGCGGCCACTGAGGAATTTAATCGATCCTACAAACAAAACAACGAGTGGCACCACGGCCTGTAGTAGCTGCGAAAACATATCATCGATGAGATGTTCCGGTAGACCACAAACAGCGCGATGTAGTCTAGATCTAGAGTACTATATCATTCAGCAAGATCTAGGATGATCCAACATTAAGTCAAACGTATGCCTTCAAAATGGAGATAAACCAGTCAGTGAACTTTTCATGATATAGATCAGTTCAGTTTTTAAAATGTGCTCAGACAGTTTCAACCAGGTTAGTGAACCGATCGTCTTGAACCAACTGATTATTTTCAGCTATTCAAAAGGAATTAACTAATCGTGACGACGCCTCTGGGTTCACGATTTACTTCTCTAAAATCATTTGTTATTAGAAGCCATCAGCAAGATGGGATCATCATCCTCTTGTAGGACTCATTGCAACTTTTAAACCGTGACTCAGTCAACATGAAATGCAGGTTATAGTCAGCTCACTCACACTTGAAAAACTCAAAGATCGTCGTTCGCTCTTTTCAGTCATTTACGTGGACCGACGTACAAACATGTGGACATGTTAAAACCTACCGGAGAAATTTTTTAGGGTGATCAATTGTCACTCGGTCTTGTGGTCGAGGATACTGATAATAGATACGGACGTAAATGTAAGATGAAAACCAGAAATCCGAATAATTGGATAGAATTAAGGAGAAAATTCAGTCTCTGCAAAGCGTTGCTGAGGTAGCGATAATTTAACTACCATCTGTTTCTGAATACCTAACGGTGGTTCAATACGGTGTATTGCAGGCTCCCCTGGGAAGAGCCAAAGCGTGCTTCTTCTATGTCTAACATGAAACACTGGATGCCTTAACGAGGTCTATTCAACGGTTAGATTCCTTTTGAGCTTTTTCTAGTTGCACTGTTTGCCGTTCTGTTTTGGGTACTCGAAAGACATGTGAGGAGCTGTTTCGGGATCCGAGTGCGTGAACCACGTAACCAGGTAAAATCCGTGTGAACCCACCTTAACAGCCCGCATCTCAAAATCCAATTCACCACCAAAGTCGAGAGGAAAGTCAGATATCCTTTCTGGAAGTCAAACTGACCAGATGTACAGATAAATCTCTCCTCAGAGGCCTTTTCCAAAAGAAGACACTGAGAGGCCGTTTGTTGTACTTTGAAATCTTTTCACCAAACGCATACAAACGCTGCCTTACGCGGACATTATGCCACTGAATTCGAAGGATTTGTTTAAGTGAGCATATCTCTGAGGAGTTTGATTTCACTTGGCAGATACTTAACCGAAATAACCACTTACTTTGTTTTATCTACATACATTCTTAGCTGCTTGACTCTCAACTGACCCTCACAACAGTATCACGGAAACCCATGTTCACACCTCTACTCTATAAAGGGGACGATGTAGCATTCTTCGTGGGGCAAGGGATGAAAGAAACACTAAATCGCACCCGTGCTTTAGCCAAAATGATTATGCTGCGCCGAACAACTCGCATCCGATGAATTCTGAGAATGGATCCGGTTTGCAGTATGTTGGTAACATTGTGAGTGCATTCCACACTCTGATCTTACAGCACTTACCAAGTGTCTTCTGAGCACCAAAGGCAGAACTCCAAGGAGTGCCATTACCAAGCATTTTTAAGACTCTTGTTCGTGAGTAGACCCCGCTAAAGTATTACTTGTTGTCCGTCAGACAATGAACAAAACAACTTAGCTCTTTTCGAAGCGTTTGATATATATGACTTGAAGCTACCATTGTGTACAAAAACAGATGGTTATGAATCTGTCGCTACCTTGGTAGTACTTCACATAAACTGAGCTTTCTTTCTATCCTCATTCCGTTTTCCTTATTCTCTGTTTCTACCATGAATTTGTATCCATATCATTATTTTTGACTTCCTAACCGAATGAAGATTTATCACCCTGGAAGTTTTCGTGATAGGTTGTAACGTTTCCAAATGTTTGTACATCAGTCTGAGTATATAATCGAAAACAGCGAACAAAATGGTGCCGGAGTAATCATTATCACCTTCTTCAAATTTATTCGGGAACAAAGTTCACTCTCATCTTTTCATTCAAAAAGTACCTCCAAATGACCAACTATGAGAACAAACACAATGTAATCTGCCAAGTTCCACTGTGTAGCAACAAAAAATTGTTCTCTCTAGCTCTCAAACAGTATTGTATTATGCGATGGATTACAATAGTCAATCAGTTACAAGGATTTGACAATTTCCATCAGATCCACCTCCAATTATACACAGCACACTGCAGTCAACAAGTTAATTCGAGTGGATGCATATAGAAACATCAAAATATCGAGGATATCAAGTGAATCCTTGGCCATGAAAGAGAATTCAAGGAAGCTTGTTACTGATCAGGGTCCAGGTGAAGGACATAAAGTTAATGTTCACCAAAGACAACATAACCCAAAAAAGTGTTATGTGCTGTTCACCAGAGTTAGTCGGAGTGTTTATGTGCTGTTATCTGACAATCCTGCTTCGAGTGTAAGATTCAAATGAGTTTTTATTATATAAATGAAGTGAAACAAGAACACTAATTTTGAAACCAGTCAAACAGTTTATAAGATGAAAGAAAGTTATCTGATTGATAAACAGATTGGGAATAACCCAACGTTACAAGCAAATTATCTGATTGTTTGCGCAGTGAACAGTGAAAACAACATTTGCTGTTTTGAAGTCAATGTCAAACGAAAATTCTACTTGGTATGCACCGAAGTTAGAGTTAAATATGCACATCACATAATTTCGTTTTCCTGCTTTGTAGTGCATACCATAAGCTGCGGTTAGATATCAATACCTTCACCCAATGTCTCAAAGAGTTAATAATTAGTTTCATGAATATCTGCACTCATATATCGGCTCCAAACTCACTCGTTCGAGATGATCGTTGGAAGCGGTTTTTCGGTTAGAACGCGAGGCATCAATCAGTTTCACTGTCAACATCAAAGGTTAGTTGATACGTGGTTGCATGTTTTCACTTAACAGACACAAGTCTGGAATGACTCCATTGGTGGCGTCTACGTTTGCAACAAAATGACACGTGTTCATGAATGTTTTCAAAGGAGCAAGAAATGAATACTTTGTGAACATAGGCCGCAGGGGGGTTCAAGATAACCTCACGCGTCACAACATGAATTCTGAAAGGATGAGCCGTGACTAACGTTTGTAAGCTGGAAGTCACCAGCAAAATGTCAACAAGGTACTTGTCAAACGCATTAAATTTAAGTTTCCACTTTGCGTTCCTCATTAAGAAGCAAACATTTTTAAACCCCACTGAAGGCAGGTGATAGGATATAAAATAAACCTCATTAAACATGTAAGGTTGACATTCAGTCTCTTTTCTCGACACTTCCTATAAACTAACCAACAGACTAAACACAATAGGCGCAAGTTACTCCCCCCGACAAGCTGTTTGTATCGCAGGTTAAATGTCATTTTGTCATATAATTTCTATCCTAAGTGCAGTACTTAAATTCAACACTGTAGCTACGTTTTCTCCAATGACGTTTCGTATAAGCATCCTGAATCATTTTCTTTGATAACAGAAAGTAAGTGATAAAATGGCAGAGAAATTATTCATCAAACCATTAACACAGCTACTGTTCTTACTAATTAATCTAATGAAATGCAGCGATTGATTGACCAACCTGAACTATTAATTGAGTTTTAGCGTATCCGTTTACAATACAAATAAGCCCTAAGTTAAGGAGTTGCCTCGACAAAATAGTGAGACAACATATGTTGTTTTCGTATTCAGTCAGTTGTTAAAAGGCCTGAATGTAACTCCTACTGGTTCTGCATTCCATTTGAGAGTGATCTTAGCCACATAAAGCGTCATCTAAAAATTCGACGGAATGAAGATTTTCCAGACAAAGACCTAATAAGTGAAGACTGCTAAAAAGGAAACCAAACAAACATTTGCGCAAAATGGCATGACTTTATTCCGTTAATTGCAGATTGCTAGAATAATTTCATCAGATCAAACAAACACAACCTATTTAACTCTGATTTTTGCTACTTGAGCCTTTGTAATAAAAGCCCTGGTTTGAATCACAAGTTTCAATGAAGTGCTTAACTTCAGAACGCAGTCAACTCACTTTTACTTGAAAGCATCTCAGCATAGTGCCTCTCGCAAAACATCTCTCCCATAATGACGCAGAACATTCGTGAACTGAGTAAGGCAAGACAAAGTGATATAGAAATTGATAGGCTGAAAACAGTGACCATAAATTCATTACAAAACTTCCTCTGACCTGAATAATTCGAAAAAAATGAAATACCGAAAATCGACAACAAAAATTTAAAATTTATTTCACCATTTGTGCAAGAAGTTGAGTTGGTAGCAGTTGCACGTAAGAGACTCCTCTCCTCACCCATGCTGGCTAGTGTACTCCAGCAAGAGCGCTCAAGAAATCAAGCATTATTCCTTTTCAGTGCTTCCCAAACCTTGTTGTACAGTTGGTGCTACAGTAGTTGTACAGTGGTGTAATTGCCTTCCCTATTGTGATAATTGCGGTGCGTGAGTGCACGGACCAGAGTATAAATGACGCCGCCGTGTGATCACACCTTGAATTTACAGTCCATCCCCTCACATAAGTACTGTTGGCATCTTTGATCCCGGTTCGCTTGTTTGTTAGCTGACACACATCTATGTTAGGCTGCTGTGCTTGCGGCGTTCTCTAACTTACACCCGCACAGTGATGCTTCCGTTCCGCAGGGGATAACAGAACCGACCCTTTGCTCACTGTAAGTTAGAATTTACTTTCGTTGGTTCACATAAATTTAATAAATTGGTTAAAAGCTGTTCAGGAGAAATCTGTTACTCGCTGTGTCCATACTCACTCTACACGCTTGAGTGTTATTGATTACTTTGCTGGACAAGAACATCGGACTTTTAGCAGATCGCCAAACTATCTCCTTCGAACGTAAGCCACAAACATTTGCTACATCATTCACTTTAATGAGTTCGTTGTTAACAGTAGTGCAGAAATTGATCCGAACTCATTCTGACGTTTGAGATAACAGTCGGTTGCACGTAGTTATACGTTCAACGGAAAATGATGCAGTGTGCACCAAAATCAAGCTTTCTGCTGATCACAGGCTGCTCCACCAGAAACTAGTTGTCACTAGAACGGAATGGACTATCATTAAGGCAAGATATTTCGACAATTAGAACAACCGTGATAAAATATACTTGTAAGCAATTCTAATGGGTTTCTTCTAGATGTGAAGCTTCATTCACAGTCCAACAAATGTGAAACTTTGAAGGTTTTTGTAATAAGGAATATTGCAGCTGTGATTGTTTTTTGTTCTCACTGGAATCCTAAAGGCTTAGCGTTACCAGGTTCGAATTGTTTGAACGACAGATTACTGACGCGCACAACGTCTGACTATATTCGGAACGGCGGTCTAATGTAAGGATACGCTTCATATTATTTACCAGTCTCAGCTGGTTTTGAAGCCCATTCAGCTCTAAATATCAGGTGAATCCCTTGATATGCAAGAAAATCTAGAGGTGCGTTATCCGTTAACAAACAACGGCATACAAATAAATGGTATTTCCCCTAGTTTGTCAAATTTCGCACGTAAGAGCAACCAATAATTATCTATAAAAAAATTAGGTAGTCTCAAAAAGTTTCAATGTGATTTATTCGATATGCACTGGTAAACCATAAAAAATTAACCGAAATTCTTACTCCAAGGCTTGTTGGCAAATTTGGCATTTGAAGCAGCTTCTGTGACATAGGCGATCAACAACACACAAACCCTCCCATTCTTCGACAGGTTCACGACAGACAAAGCAATATACTGTTTTATTTCTCATGAAAAGGTGCCTAAATTAAAGTGGGAAAGGAACGATATTAAAAATAAAGCAGTCGACGTGACATGAACTTAACAGAAAAGTTGTTGACATATGGGACAGACTGAATCATGTTCTAGTTGCACACTCACAACACTGTTTTTAAAAGAGAAAAAGTCTTCAACAAGTGGAACTTTGCTTCTCATACAGGGATTGTTCACACATCTGCAACTGTCATCTTCATCCCTGACGAAGATGTCCAATTCACAGTTTTTTTTAATACTTCCAAAATGTTCGCTGTAAAGCACAAGATGATCTACTTATCACAAGTATCATCAGTCCCATTCACCTCTTACTATTCCAGACCTCCACCGACAGACGGCTGACCTTTTTGAATTAGAAGCTTTTCTGTGCCATCTAACTTTAAGGAATCTTGTAGCACTGAATGGCAGAATCGCCGTACTATTTAAATATCTAACTGTAACACGCCATACTGTAGAAGCTTGACACCTCCCCATTCAGAGATTGCGCCACCATGTAGGCCCCAGGAAAATATAATATCGTGGCTGTTGCCTCAGAGATTTGAGCATTATTTTTCTCGTCCATGTCTGCTAAGCTACCCTTCAAGTGAGCACTTCTTCACCTCGCTTACTGAAGACGTGTATTTGTTGAGGCCATCGTATAATCCGTACAAATACGGCTGTCTGCGCTGATCTTTCAAGACTACTGTCTACAAACACTGTCTTTTAAAGTCTCTGTATTTAAGTTCCAATACGTTCCGTTTACGATCGACTGCAGAAAATCTGCTGGAAATATGAAATGATCAGTAGTTGGTTCGCCAAATTTACGCACAAGTTGTTCAACGAAGGTATACCTACAGTAACATAGCAATACGGTACCAATAGACGAACAAAAACCAAAAATTGAGCGTCGATATATACTATAACACTAAAGAGATACCTGGAAGTTTCAAGCAGAAAACAAATTAATAACACCCAAGAGAACTCTGAAGTGAGGACAGTGATTGCTAAGTCAGAGTCCAGTGCCAACCGAAAGGTATTTGTACATAAAGTCAGGTGCAATTATTGGTCTGATTCTTCGGGATGTTAGACTCGGTTAGTTCAGGTGGTTCCCCGGAATATGGTGTTTAGATGTTTGTGACGGCTAACAATTTATGTCAAAGCCCACGAAGTACGTTTGAGCACATCCGTAAGCTGATGACGGGTATTCATGTGATTGGACAAAGTGTCCCCAAAATTACTGGAAGTTTTCAGAAGGGCACTTTATTTGTACAACCGAACGTGCTCGCGTACACTCTACTTTGCTCCATGGCGTTGAAACGTGCCCTGTTTATAACGGAGATACAAACAGACTTGCTGTGGATAACAGTCGCTGTCTCTTCCAGTTTGCCCACATTAAGTGGACTGATCGCGTGGGCAAAACGGCCGTTCGCCTGCGCCTATTCCGACATGCTCGAGATGTGCGATCAATTGTTCAGTAATTGCGTTGCACAGCCCACGATGTTCGAGTGGTGCACTCCGAATTTCAACTGATGGTTTGATGCACCGGACAACATATAATATGACCACCAAGAGTTCAGTAAAACCGTGCGGTGATCAAGCATCAAGGTAGTCACGGACCTTGACTGCTTCGTCCTGCGAAGTCAGTAGGTGTTGTCTGCCCAGCTGGGGTTCTCCTGATTACGCAATTCATCGTTTACAAACGCTATCCCAGATGGCAATTTGCTGCAGTCAATGACGTACCTGTATCCATGTCATTTCAAGTTCTTCCGCCTAGTCTTTTTTTATAAATTTTCAACCTTCTTATCAATATTTTCTACGATATTCCGCGTCATAGATGAGGTGAGCTGCAGCCTAAGCCACATTATTTTCTGGCCAAACTCACAGCTGTTATGATCATACTGCTGCTGTTGCTAATGATGATGATGATGATGATGATGATGATGATGATGATGATGATGATGGACATATCGGCACTCAGTTGAAAAACATCGGCTTCTGCACGAGTAGCTACTGAACCTATTCCCATTTACAACTAATCAAGCTTACACACTGAAACAGTCATTGTAAATGTCATTGCAATCTTATAGACTTTTATCTGTTAAGATGCTAGTTTTCTAACACATTCAACAGGTCAGTATTTAGTTTGCAAAATTAGCGATTCTATAGCCAAAGTTCGTTGAATGGTCAATGTGCGATAATCGTCACAAAACGGACAGACTTATCAACCGTTTGATTGCCCTCTTCTATCCGCTGAAGAGTTCAAGGTGCTACGATGCATCCAGGGCCTCCCCGAACAGACAATACTGCCAGCTGTTTAACCACCTAGAATTTAGACATCACACTAACAGCTGATAAACTATTCCAATTCCCACGTTCAGTATTTATCAACAAAAATTTCTCGCGGTTGCTTAATTGTATTGACAGCATGAAAGTAACAGACACACATCATTCATGTAACCTAGTTGTACGATTTGGGAAAGCCATAGGCAATTTAGTCAGAATGAGAACGTTTGGCCAAATAGTAATCAGTTAGAGGTAGTTCAAAATCATACACACAATGCAAAACGAACTAACTTTGTCTTTTAAACTGACTGCCTATCTGTTCGACATTAACTGTGATACATCTATCAAAAATCAATAGACGCCAACTCACATTCCAACGTCAATGTAATGCATAACACATCTGTGTGGAAAGTTGGTCAATATGACCAGCAGGTATTGAAATTCTCTCAAGATCAAAGGCTTGCAGACTAGCGAAGAACACAGTCTCTTCTAGACTCATGTTCTAAGGTATATGCGTTACTATCCGCACGACTTTCAAACTTAACGGAGACTGGGATTTCAAAACGTAAAGTTTACTTGATAAGAAACGGTAATTTTACAATCAAGACATCAGGAAGGCAGAATAAAGACACATATTATTGGCTGAGTTGTGATCGCTGACAGCATGTTGACAACTTTAGCATTAGAATTAATGAAAGTCTTCCGGTCCAACAAGAAATATAAATTTGTTCTAGTTATAATGAAAGATATAATCACAATCCGTTCACTGTAACCGGTCTATTAGCTAACAGATCTATTAAACGACAATAAGTTAGCAGAGTTTGATATGTCTGTCGGTATGTTTTGCAATGAACATTACTTATAATGTAAAAACCCCTTGTGGATGACAAGGCAAATCTAGCAGTGACACTTCACTAAGTTTTAGAATGTGAATGGTATCCAGAGAAAATTGTAGAGATCATATCTAAGAAAAGATGGATAGAAATTCAAAGTATTACCACTATAATCAACAAGAGTTTGGTGTGTTGTTATAATGACAAAATCTGTGAACCATACATAAGAAATATCATAAAACAGACCTTAGTGGATCAGATGAGTTGTTCGCATCAAAAATGGCCTTTTATTGTGAAAGATGGTAATCAAAATAGTTCACCATTCTTTGTTATATGCACCAGGAGAAATGCATATGGCTCGGCTCAACAAAGAGTCCATCACAGGAGCGATTGGGTGGGTCAACAACTGCATTTTTGGAATATTTCTACTCGATCCCATAGAGAAAGTTTGGTGCTCACGTTGTTCGATGGGGTCACAGGTATTTGCACTGAAGATGCAGTTTAAGAAGGGTTGGACTCTACAGAGACAATGCTGAAGCTAAACTTTTACCCAAACCGACAGCCTCTTTACAGGGGACGTCGACCCAACGCAAGTTCCAATGAGTCTATAGTTTCCCACCTTCCCTTATAAGATAATGGTGTATACCAACCGATTCATTGTTGTTTGATTAGCACTATCGCGAGAATGCATACTGTCTTCCTCACGATGAACCTGTTCAATAACTTCGGATTCCGAAGTCCTCTGTTAAACAGCCGGTACTTGAATCTGTCAAATCCAATGTTATCAATGAACATCGATGCAGATGCAAAGCATCCAAAATAGACAGGACTGAACGCAAATTGCAAACCTGGGTCAGGAAACATATCCCGAAGTGAGCCTAGAAACGGGCCACGCAAACACATGACGTTACAGCCGCGCATGGAGACGTGGGGTCTGCATCATTCAACACACATCATATTCTAATGACGCAAAATCAGTGCTCGATTTCACACAGGCAAACACCATGCTATACTATAACTGTTACCATCCGAAAGTACAAACTCGTGTCGTGTATTAAGAAATAATTACTTGTAGACTTGTCACTTTTTCTTAGTCCTATACTTCCGGTCCCCATTAACAGGAAAACTGAGTGCCAGGCAATTATCTGACTCTTGATGAGTAAGTCTATAAATGCACCTGTCTCATGAATGTATTATGTAAGTAATACCATGCGACCAGCTGATCAATCCTTCGTGGTTACTACTCAACCAGTTAACAAAAACCACAGGTATTTTGGTTTACGCAACGCTTAAACTTACCAAATCGCGTCCCAAATAAGTTTTGACCATCTTCCGTTCTGAAGTATCTCATAAATACTTATCTGGCTTCGGATTTACAGAAGTTAAGCAAGGGTACGTATTCCAACGGCAGTTTTGACGGTATCAATTAGTTCTGTTATACCCTCACCTGTAATTCAGACCATCATTTTCCAGTCGCTTTTGTGATGGTCGTACGAAGGTAAATAGCCAGGAAAACTGCATAGTCTCACTAAGTAAGTCCCTTACCTGTTGACCAGCCCTCTTTGAAGAACAATCCTGGTGCGTTAATAATGTCAAGACTCATTATATATTTTGAGTAACGTTTTGAGAGGTTTCTTCACTTCTGACACCCGTGCAATTAATTAGTCGGTAAATTGTTGAAAATGTTAATTCAACAAACCAGTGGCCCGGCGGATAATATCCTCACAGTAAGCATACTGTTTAAATGTGTTTTAATTAAGTAGACCACGATCTTGTGATAAATTTAGTTATTTAAAAATTCAGTCATTTGAAAACTCTTTATTTTTGCAGGTATGACGCTCTTCAAAATGCGGTATCTCTTACTCGTGGCAGGCTTTGTCGACCACTCAGTTTTAATACCTTCTAATTCCTTTTCAAGAGGTGGGATGTGCCCTTACATTTACAACGCTAGATAGGAGTGTATAAATCAGACTGCAAAGTACCCATTTAAACTGGGCACGAAATAATCGCGAAGTCCAACACCGTACTACGACTCACTAGGATGGTCCCTTAGCTTTTAAACAGGTTGTGAGGATACGGTCGAAAACTGTTCGCTTCTGGGACCATTTTATCACTTCAACTTGTTGCTGCCACTACTTTTCATATGGGTTTAAAAAGTTACCATAAAATAATTGATGGGAAAAAACACAGGCGACTATGGACGGAACACTGGGCTGAGACATCTTTGGGTAGGTTCCTCCTTAGTGATAGCTGGTGTATCGTTGAGGAATAATTGAATTCTGCATCACTTCCCTGAACAAAGCTGTCATGCAAACCGGATTGCTAAGTGTAACCACCCCTGTTACAACAATAACAACCGATCGAACCGGTTAATTATTCCACGCAAACCATTAAGGGTGAGTCTGGCGAGACCAAACATCTCAGAGACAATGAAAGCAGACGTTAAAACCGCACACGTGTGTATCGGATAGAGAAATAGTCATCGGACTTTACGAAGACTCATGAAAATGTGAACCTAAATATTTGAAAGAAAAAACCGACTGCTCTCCGGTACCACAACTGCCAAATTGTTTGTCATCAAGTCATAGTTTTGAAAATCACTACGTTCCCTGCTTCTGCACGCACACATTGCAAAAAATATTGAAAAGAAAACAAAACGTGTCAGTGAACCATAACACACCAGTTTTAAACGACATGTCAGCACTCTGCTGATTCCGGTCATGCTTTCACACGGCAACCAGGTTGACCACCGGATTACTGACTTCACAGTAGGTAGGACCAAATTACTGTACCTGAACGCTGAAGCAGTAACAACTTTGCAAGCTTTTTCTACACCTACGCTCAATTAGCACACTCACTGTGATGTTTTTTATTTATAGTTTATGTCATATATTTCAGCTGAGTTCCCGACAATTCCCCCCGGAACGCTTCTGTCATTGAAATCTTATCTAGTCAGATAAGACAAAGACTTTCATAGCAAAAATCATTAAATTTTCAAACTTTATTTAATCAGACCAGGTCACTCAAAATGGCTGAGATTCAACTTGTATGTGATTAAATTCAACTGGATCCATCAGAGTCAGTACATTTTGTTATAGCGAGCATCCAGAATATCCCCAACTCAAGAAAAAACCGACAATACAGTCGTTGCTAAAACCACCAATAGTTGACCTTTTTGTGGATAGGATAATCACCCACGTCACAAAAAGAGATGTTATATGCTCCAGATATGGCAAAAATTGTGACTTCCGGAGCATTTGCTTATCGGTTCGTCCCATGAGTCTGTTGCTCTGTGCATCCGCCCTTCGACATCTGCTACTACGGCAACCGCTGTGGTCCTCGTGTTTTTCTGACTCCGGCACTCTACCATCAGCCAGTGACTCAAAAGTCTGATTAACTTTGTATTGAACGTTGTTCGAGGAAAAAACAGTTAGGTCAACAAACCTCGTTCCCAAATGACGATGACTTCAAACTCCTTATCTAGACGTCTCTATTGAGTACCAAAAATCAGGGCAACATGGAGTCGAGCTGTCAGTACTTCCCAGTCTGTACGTCGATGTTCGTTTGAAATATCACTTCCTTGGGCTATAGAAATAGATCAAAATTTTGTACGCTGGTCCTAAACTATCATTCGTCTCATCTGCTCTATCGCTGGCCTGGCTTGAAACGTAAACAATTTGCCATGCTTTAGCGAAGGGCTAAGAATCTGCTGGAACTAAATCTTGACAATACTGTCATCAAAAAAATTCATACGAAAGGGAGTACACTGACTTCTTTCCGATGGGACGAACGAGTCATTGAACTCGCCATGGCACTCTCAAGTTTTAGTTGCGTCCAGCGAAAAACAGACGGCTTACGATTGTGGACTACAGTCAACCTGTAAATAGACTCACTCTTCTTGGCTCTTATCTTTTTCTTGAGGTAGACGAACAAACTGAAGGGCCTTTATTGCCAGATCTCCAACACAGAAAGTTTAGTGCATCTCACAGTGTTCGACGATTGCGACCACCTCTATCGGCTGTGCCTTGTACGTTTGGGTGTGACCAACGGATAGCCTGCTTTTAGAGGACACTCGACCATCTCACCGCCGGGAATACTATCAGAGATGCCTTCGTTTACACAGCAAAAATGACAGTATCTGGAAGAAATCCGATAAAATATGACCATAATCTACAACTTGGTCAACCCATACTGACTCATTTTCAGCGAACCTAAAATAATCGTTATGTCGAAGGAGAAATAACTACTTGGCTTTCAAGAACCCGAAAAAATCATCCGACACGACCCAGATTGTCCGAAGCTCTTATATACTCGGTATTCTCCAGAAAATATCCAGCTGTGACAAAGAATCGTCAGGTTATTTGCTTATCAATCAACCTGGATTTCCACATTTTCAAAAAATCTTTCCTTCGGTGCACAACATGATTCCCCCGAATCCCGATTTTCTAACGAAAAGTTCGAGAACTTAGAAAGAACTAAGTGAACCGCTCGTGATGACTACCAACCGGCCGTCCCTTCGGTGATCGAAAGTGATGCGTCCAACGCAGCGATTACTGTCACACGGTAGCTTACACTGAAATGATCAGCCTGTATTCGTTCCCTGTGGAAAGCTCATACGCAGAGAAAGACATTACTCTGCCGTGAAGGAAAAAGCGTACGCAATCACCGAGGCGATCTGAAAGTGAAGATACTCCCTCATCACTGATCGTTTCAAACAGACACGGATCAATGTCCGATCATCCTTATGTTTAAAGTTCAATATACAGAAAGAGTAGAAAACGGCAAGATTCGTAGGCAAAAGTTTGGTAGTTAGCTTGTAAATATGATGTGATTCACACATCGGAAACAGACGACTCAGCCGCAGTATCATTCTCTCTCAGTTGTTGTAGAACCCTGCTTGCAAACGACCTCAAAAGACTTCACTAATCACAATGTCATCTTGAAGTCTGACGCGGGGTTCATTTTATTCGTTTTATGAAATTACCTTTTTCCTTTGAAGAAGTGAACAGTGTAAACCCGGGTCGTCAAGCTTGCCTCGAATTAAGACATGAATTTTCCTTGGGTTTTGATATAAATTGTTCAAGGCTACTCAGCCTTATGTGTGTTTAAATATTGATTTCACAGGATTCCTGCCCTCGGTAACCATAAACAAATACCTAATTATCTAGTTTGGTGAAAAATTACGTTTTCCTCTTGCCATTGAAACCTGTGCACCCAAGAAGCAAGCCAGTGCCCATGTCAGCCTTTTGCCACATTCAGTATGACCGCAAACATCCACTCAGATTGAGACAGTTCTTTTACATCTCATGGACTACAGTCATTCCTCCACGAAAAAAAGACCACAATAAGCAGAATATCTCCGTACAACTTCCAGGACAACGGTCAGGTTGGAAGTCCCAACGAACTATTGTTGAGCACGATCCAGCTCGTTGTGAAACTGAAGAGGCTACCAACTGATAAATGGGAGGACGTTTTTAATGCCATACGCTTGATCCACTCTTTCGTATATATTTAAAAATGAGATTCACCATAACGTCTGTTTCGTTAAAAACGCATATCAACCACTAATACCGCATTGTCTGTAAGGTTGTCCACTCATGCGCCGGTGTTATTCAAGCAGCATACTCGGTCATCATAGTATTAACCATTAGTAGAGGAAGTCGAGTTGTTCCATTGAAACCCTGGGTATACACACGTCCGGATTGCTAACGAGAAGGGGACATTATTTGGTCAAGAACTTGCCCCAAAGAGAAAAACACTGCTTCTAATCCACCCGACAGTGAAGTTCCCGAGACCTCAAACGTTGGTGCGTAACAAGAAACTAAAACCCCAAATGAGATGGAACAAAATGATAAACTCCCATCTGTCTAAGGCCTCGAATAAGCCCAGACCAACGATGGTCACACCCAAAACCCCGAAGCTACAATACAACAATAATGATCTCTACGCCATTGCCATCGTGATAAAAACTTCTGGAAAACTTGCGGCGCATTACTTTTTTATGTACTACTTTGTTTCATTCTTTCTTGCCAACAACACTTCAGACACATCTCTCCGTTTTCCTATGGCGGCTGCAAATTGATTGATAACAATTTTGCTCATTTTTTGTTAAACTTGCCTTCCGTTGATCTGTTCTCCACTTTTGTCGACGTCTCTCTACTTTTGTCCAATCACATTACCACCTTCATTCCGGGACGAGGTGAAGTTATGCACCAATGGAGAACTCTAACAAGAGCGGAAATCAAGTCTTCTGCTTTTTTTGAAAATGGCTTGCTGGATAGTCTATCTTAAAACAAAGGCTGACACCAGATACGAGTGAGATTTGCCTTAAAGTGAGCCAAATTCTCAATTACTCATAAAAAAATATCACGTCCCTTAAGCTGTCTAGATCTCCGCAATCTCAAAACTCCTATAGCTTCCCACAGCGAACTCAGCCTGGTCATAAACACAGGTATTAACTACCGGTTGTTCATCCCTATGACTTATCCCCAATAAATATACCAGTGCAATATATGATCAGATTTTAGCGACATTACGGCTAGGGGTCAGCTCGAGAAAATGAGAGCTGATTCACACAATCAGTGTCTCCTCAAAGCTTTCATGGCATTTGAACTGTACGATACGAATTTGACGTATCGGAAAAATGCCCCACCTGCTGGCATGTGCTAGTTGCATCGTCCCTGGATATGTTTTTTTCTTCATAGCTTCTTTTTATCCTTTCCGATCACTCAAGCTATTCATAAGCAACCATCATTGGACATTTGGTGAAAAGGCTAGATTGGGATAGCCATACTGGAAGGACATACAGTAGTGGCCGTGTTCTTCATCAGTAAACTTCAGAAATCATGAAGAATAAAATTTACCGGCGAACGTCCAGTTTAATGCTGTCAAAACCGAAACAGCTCAACATGAACGAGACAAGCAACGCAGAGACTTCGCACACTGGCGTGCTCGATGTATAACATCGACATGATTAATTAACAGTACTCGCAACTTAGAAGCCGGCATTTTGAAATAGGTTATGAAACAAATCAAAAAATGTTTGACTAAACATGCACAATTTACACTGAAACCTCCAAGGTTTTAAACCTTCTTCCAATATTTTCTAACACCTTTACAAGCTCAGAAGTCCATGCGGATGGTATGTAAACTAAACTGTTCGGTTGCACACAAGATCATAACTATCAAGAGTGTTTGCTAAGTGAGTAACTAAAGGCCTGAAATTTTACCTCATCAACGTCAGTGATAAAAAGGACAAGGATTCAGAGTAATTAATAAATATAGTACTGTTTAAATCCTCCTCCTCCACCGCTGCAATAACATGCAAGGAGATCATGCGCGACAAATGCCCAAAATGTAGCAAGTAAAAAACGGGAGAAATACTGGCAAAATCATCGACGGAATCCCATCAGCAAAAAGACGCACGAATGGAATGTTGTCTCAAACATCACGCACCTGTAAAAAGGCTCAGTGAACTGACAAACCTTTCAAATGCGGAACTCATGCTGATAGATATCCAAAAACTAACATTCCATCAGTTAACTTGTTGTTATTGATCCTTTCAGTAAGAATAACAACAATGATAGGGTTATTTCATGATCCCCCTTCATTTAACAAACAACCTGATGGACCAACAAGTTACTAAAGTTAAGTATTTTGTTCAAAAATTTCTGAAAATTACACGGGCTACAGAGACTTGAAAGGTAGGCATGTCTCCGATTCGTAAAGCGAAACCTTAGAATGCATTTAGAATAACAATACGGAAGTGATAAGAGACTAAAAGTGACCACACGCAAATAACTAACGCCGCCAATGCAAGAGACAGGAGCACTGCTTTGTAAGAGTGATGATGGTTGTGTACACGAAAAAGGTGATATCTTGTTAAGTGGAAGGAATGCGTTGGCATTTCACATTTGCGGATGCAGTGATTAGGGCTACGTGCTTAGTTAATTTACAAATAGCCATGGCGCAGACATTGTTCACTTTATTAACCAATAAGAAATATTGCAATCCTGTTAACGAACACGCTCAAAGAGATAAAACCGTCTCTGAAATTATCTAGCACCCGTGGTATACCCACGCAAGTGAACAGTCATAGATTCTACTTCAGAAATAACCCACAAAGGCGGTTTGTTCAAAAATGCTTACTATATATTTAACCCCAGAACGTCAATGTCAGTGCGTATTTCCTCTTATTGACAAACTGCATCTGCCTTGTCAATGCAGAATGTGCTCAGTACCGTATTCCGTCTAGACCATACGCGTTACATAAACGTAATGGTTAAAACTGATTAGGTTTTTCGGATTTAGTAGATAATTTACTGACACCCACTTTTTAATAATTCGCATCGTTCCTTTAATGTCTGAGTCATGATTATTTGTTCTGAAACTGTGAAAATAGAAATGACAATTGACAGCTTTATCAGCTTGAGTTAAAGTGAAAGTTGTGGAACCATCAGATGTTTTCCTGCTAGAAATGTGACTTACGTCGTGTACGAAAACAATCTTTCAGTGGCCAAACTGATGAAACCATTGTTTAATTTCTTATTAGATCTACTCTGAACTTCTCCAAAAGTGAGACGATAGTGGACTAGATTTTTCATACACGTTTCGTTCTCTCTTTTCACGAGCCAGTAGCAAAGAGTACCACAGCAACAGCAAAAGGATGTTTTTTATGTTGATTCAAATTGGAGGTGATAATTAGTTGTAAAATTATTTGAATAATCCGTCGTTTAAGGGCAATGGCTCATAAGTGCAACAGTCAAATAGTGGCCTCCGCATAGATGAGTTACCGTTGCTAAAAATGTAGGAACTAAGTTTATGCCAAATAACCCAAACCATTAAATATGTAACCCGCTGTTCAACTTTGCCAATGCTGTTGAAGCGCTGAGCAAATACCGGGCCGCTGCAACTTCTAAACAACCTCAGTTTCCTGTAAACGAGTGCTACCCGAACACTGTTGGTTCTCAATTAATTGACTGCTTGCGCAAGTCCTTGTTTTACGGCAACCAACAAAACGTATGGACGACTTTGAAGCATTTCTTTTCAGAAAGCCGTCAGCTGGTTAGATACCGGACGGCTTAATTGCGAACCGAAAGATTCTACTTGTAATACCGCAAGTGATACGGTTGAGAGTTCCCAAAATATGTAATAACGTTGTCTTTTTCCAGTGACTCAAGGGCGCAGATTCGTCGACCAGTATAGGTGACCATCGCTGTCCGTTCACACACTTCTGATCACCTTGTATTCGCAAGGAAGCTTTGCAAAAAGTTTGTATCCCTAGTGACCACAGATCGGCGTATTCCGGAAGGTTTGTGGACAGGCATCACAAACCGGTATTTCTTACCCATGCTTCGCTAATGACATCATTCCAAATTTCAGCGGTTAAGCTCTAACAAAACATTCTAGCTTCTGAAAAGACCTCCGTTGGCTCTTCAGAGTCACGATCATCCTTTCCGTCAATACTGGTGTGAATATTTTCGAAGTTTTCATTTTTTGACTCATAGGCAACGCCAGACATCAGATATAGGTATGTAATTGAACACTGATGGAAATCGTTACCGTCTATCCCATTAGCATGAAACCAGCAGCTTCATCATTTCATAGATATCTTTTAGCAGTCTTTACAGCTTGTTTTTGATTATCCAGTGACGAACCGGCTGTGACCTCATATGTTTTATCAATACCGCATATCCTCTTGGACGACCTCAAATTTGCTAGGTTAGGGTTGGAACGTGTGAAAAAACGGGGGGTTCTTTGTCCAAGATTTTGTAAAACTCGCTCTTGCATTTAGTTACGGAGCAATATGTTGACCGACGTCTTTGCAGCGAATACGGCGGTCCTAACAGGACGGAAGTCATAAAAATAGTTCCGCTACATTATATGTAAAATCTTACTACTTATTCCACGGACAACACCAACATTACTAGGGGCAACACGATTAAACCTGCAAATAAACTGAAGTAAGTACCAAAGATGTAACTAACCAACCTATTGGAACCCGTGCGAGTGGTAGTTTGAGTCATTAGCGTTAATTAAACATTTAAACGTTTTTATTCAAAGTGTGACGTATTTAAACGGCTTAATTGGTACGTTATCACTATCAATTCCTGGAAGGTAAAACTACACGAACTCAATACAAATTTTTAGGTCAACTGATATCAAGTGCCTGTGTAAATGCTCTTTTGAAATACAATCAGTTCGTTCCGAATAACTCAAAACCTTCCTAATTAGACAATCCAGTTGAGGCTCAGCCATCAGCCCCATCAATGTAATTAAATGCCAAAGTACGTTGTCCACATATTTTGCGGCTAATGACAGACCGTTTTAGTTCAAATGAACGAAAAATGACTTTCAGGGAAGCTGAGCACGCTACGCAGGCAATCTCAGAAAGGTTCCTGTACGAGGGTCTTGCTCGCCTGCTCCAAACCCGACGCATATTCGTAAAGAGCACCAACCCTCTTGACACAACCATCAACGCAAACAAGCGTTCAGATCTATTTAAGAGAACTGCGATCCGCCAAAATGGAAGAAAACAGGGAAAACTTTTTGATATATGCTCCGAATACACTACTTCAATCAACCACTCCAAGATCTGCAATGGTCATGAACCTTCGGACGTTACCGTTGCTCATAAATATACCACTTCACAACAAGTAAACGGCATACCTTAGGTATTATGAAGCCTTTCGTGAATGCACGCCTATCAAAGTTAAGTGATTCTTGGTCCAGTTCTCTTGTCATAGCTGCCGTGTATGTTGCATGATCTGGAGATTTAGGCATAGTGCGGCTCCATCCAAGTAACACCAAAATGCCGCTATTTACCACAGTCTCATCAGGAGACACCGTACTTTACGGGGTTTTACAAGATATAACTAGGTTCATAGTGTACTACAGTTTGGTACAATGTACTATACATCGGCAAAATTATCTCAGAGACGGGTTCCGCTTACCGTTTGACTTAAAAACAAGTTATTCGTGATGTTTGCAAATGAGTCTACCCATACTCGGAATGCCACAGCACCGGTACCACAATGATAAATGCAGTAATTAGTCGTGTGAAACCATTGGGATATTTGAGTGGGTTAGCCTTTGTGCATAAGAAATCCAACATATTTATCACATATCTATCCAGTTGTTGTCGTTGTTGCAAGTGTGACATCAGTACATTCCTTGGATTTTTGTTTAATCATTTTGACTAACAGAAGTGAGACAATAAATAAACAAAGAGAAGATGATCAAGCCTCAAATGACGTGTTAAAGCAGTACATTTTGCGAATAACAAAAAATACTTTCTTTGTCCAGCGTGGTTATTGTACCATTCATTTAGTTTCAGATCAGGTGTGTTTGATGCAATGGGAAGAAATAGGCCTTCTTACCTTATCGTTGTGTGCCTTACACGTCAGATGCTTTTTGAACATATATATACGTTTCTCAACCAAACTAACAGATAACGTCTCGCGCAATGTGCTGGTTTGTATAATGCGGTTAGGAAACTAGTAAAGTTCGGAGTAAAGTTGTTTGCGAATGATCACACAAGACGGTAACTTGAGCAAACCAAGTCGTGGTGAATACTGACTTACCAAAAAACCCATTAAGTGCGTGGTGAACCACAGGTTTTTTGCCCAAGCTCACAGGAGACTTGTTATTGCTGCACGCAATCGAAAGTTCGAATCTACATAGATTATCTGGTTATATATATGTACACGAAAATCACATGGCCGCTGTTTGTTAGGTACATCTAGGAGATGTCAATAACGTATGGACGCGGTGATCTCAAGAGGGTGCGTCTGATAACCAACAGTTCTATTGCAGCACAACAGTCAAAATGCTGATTTACACCGCACGAAAATTGATTGCATTTTGTTATATTCGGCTGTAATCATGCCATGTAAAAGTGCATTGTTCTAAATGTCAGCACGTTTTTAACTATTGTACACACAATTTGCCTTATCAGAAAGTGTTGCAGAGGATTTGTTAAACGGAGTGACGTGTGAGTTGGTTATTTAAGCTTAACTGTTCACTTTAATACAGAGTATCGCAGTATTTACACCTCAGCCCGATAAGGTCGAACAAGGAATATATAGGTTAGGTTTACGTCAAGGTGATAGCGTGCTACAAACACTGATCATTGTTTGTCGATCCAAGCTCACGAAACATAGGCTTGATGTACTCGACTATGTACTTGACTACAGTTAAAGGATCGCAGATAATTTGCGTAGTGAAAAGTTCAAAGTGTATGTGTCAGATATTAACAGCCCTAAAATGAGTTTGTACCGGTCACAACTTCATGGATCATGAACTGACTCATGCAATTTATATTTAGATGTAATTAATTTACAAGAAAGTTTTCTGAAGCTATAAAGAGCATTTTCAGCTGTTGTTCACACAGTTTACCTTATTAAGATACCTTTTCTGACTCCATGTCATTAGAACATGTAAGGCAACGATCCATTTTTACTCGGCCAGAACAGTGAATGCGGTCCATGAAAAAACGCCGAACGTCTCATTGTAAACTGAACGCGCTGATTGTTTTATCATAAGTGCACGCAGCATTGCTAAAAATCACTCTGAAACCAACTTGTTGCCGGAACACTGGCTAGCAGTTTAATATGTTAGAGAATAACTTCTTTGACTGTTGTATTTTGCCCACAATCATTTTGGGCCAGTAAGCTCATTACTGAGGGCATGCAGCCGGTGAAAATCATCGCACCCACAAACTGATACCGTTTCTCAAGCACACCGTCCGTAATGTACCTGGGCGGGCATATTACCATTTAGGAGAGACATTTCAAGGTGCAACCTTGGGTTCTCAGTTAATATAAACGCAAACGAGGTTTTCACAACTTCAAGTTACCTAACAGACTCAGCTCTTGGATGAAAGCAAACCAAAATTTAAAAAGAGACCACTAAATGACATGATTCTCGTTGCAAAAAATAACGTTGGTTATGAAAACTTGATCATGGTCTGTGAACGTAATCAACTTCTCGAAGCACATGGGGGCATTTTGATAGCTATGAAAATGAAGTGAATGTATACCAACTATGAAATTCTGATAATTACTTAAAACTGTTAAATTTATGCGCTATTTTTCCTTGTATACATATTTAGGTCACTTCTGTGCTAGTGCAATTATTTCAAAACCAAAGGGTGTTTTTAAAATCATTTTGCACAAACATTCCTGTTGACTTGGGATTGTTTGATGCTTGTTTTAAAGATGGCATCGTGTTATGTTTAAGTTCAACTTCACACTCCGGATTGATACATATTAGGGTAGAGTAATAACTAAGCCTTTGCCGTTATAATAAACTATGAGATTTGAATTGCATGGTCTATTAAATGTTCACTGGGCGCTAAATACGCTTTCTCAAGAAATACATGTATTAATTGAGACATCTACAGTTGAATTACTATCCTCACGTGAAGTGTAATCAGAATAATCACAAAGAAACTCGGTGATTTTCATAAAGCAACATATGTTGATTTACATCTGTATGTGACGCGGTAGGATGAACACATCGGCAAGCCAATGCAATGGTAACGGAAGTAGAAAGCAGATGCTTTCAAAAGTTCCGTTTTACAGTGCGTGGAACCACTGGACTAAGCTTGATGCTGCTGAAACGTGACGAGGACAAATTTAAAAACCTATTGAGCTGTGTAGTTCGTACATGTTCAGTTCAAATATATTACGAAGTATTTGACTCCATACGCTTCAAGCGATCTACTACTCTTCCACACTGTGACCATCTGAATATAGCCAACGCCGACGATATTTCATCCGTTGCAGCCAACGTTAACACGCATTGTTTGTACCACTGATTGACAAAAAGTCGACAAAATGGTTCTATTGTCCTGCTTTCATCAAAAACCCGCTTGAAATGTACAAGCAGAACAGCTATGAAGTATGAAATCAAAATTTTGCACTTTACCTGAGCGCAGCAACACATGAGTTTTTTAATGCGCCGCCATCATTTGGTGGTCACAACATGAAACGATTGGTGGATGAAAACGTCTGTCAACGAGCATAATTACTTTGAGTGCACAAAGAGCAACCGGATAGAGATGATCAAATGAATAGACTATATCAGGCCTCGATACTACTGGGGTTGAACAATACTCATGAAACGGCTGACATTGGGTAGCATAAGATTTATCCAAAGCGCAGCTGGTGCTATTAAAAAATGGAGCCGAAAGTTGCTTCAATGGTGGGATGTTTAGCTGACTGAAAATCACTAGGATCACACGTGCGCGTAACGGAGTTAGCTCAGAAATCTCGTATCTTCTTGTCAGATAAAAAATTGTACAGTGCGCGCGATCAGCAAAATGAAATCCAAGACGGGTAAAAGTCGCCATTGGCTTTCTGGCCTCAAATAAGATCAGCAGCGTATGCTGACTGTTTTAACTATTGCTACACGGAGAGGGAAAATGTTGTAACGTTGTCAAATGTTGCTTGAGAATGCCTCTGCAGTTTCAGCATTTAATACACCGATTCGAGGGCGGAGACCCCATCTGCCGGGTTCCCGTCAGTTTATCTGCTTCCATATCTGGCGTCTGACCGTTCGTCCCAGAGAGAGTCGAGGAGAATAGGACGCAGCATCCCGTTCAGGTATTACGCCATGTGTGAAATATAGGGTGGATTTAAGGATTTAACCAGGCATTAATCAAATGTGGATCCATCAGCGCTCTAAAATTATCCCTGAGGGAGCATCCAACGGATTTAAAGGGAAGGTAGTTCCAGTGACTAACGACCGGGTGAGAAAAGAGTTGCTATCTGAGGAATGTCCCATTACGCAGTTTGAAATACTTACTGTCAAGATCCGATTCGGCCACAACCAGTCATTTAGACAGCCCGGCATTTCTTGAGCTGAAGAGAAGGTGTGTAAGAATTGAGTCACCATAGGGTCGGCGACATTTTAATCGGTAACAATTGAAAATGTCAACTTATGAATCATAAGCCACACGCCACGCATCTCTGTCTAGGTTGGTAGCCGTGCTAGACATATTTAACAGCGAATTCGTCCTCCTTCGAGCCAATATACACGATCAGCTTGACGTGCTGTCCTTTATAACCCTCGAAAAATGTCTAGAACGCCATGTCGTCTGGACGCGGAAAAAATCATTTTATCAATACGATAGTTTCGAACCTTCCTTCGGTGGTAGATGGCACTCGGGTGTACAGACCGATTCCATTATCAGAGTCTACACCAAGTGAAATGTATGCACACTCACTATAGTTTATGAGAAGACCTCAATCGTGTGGCCGTCGCTCATTCGTGTCAAGATCCATTTATAGTACGCTGCAATCATCGACATTTCAGATTCTTTAGTTAATCGGAGTAAAGGAGAACGGTGCTGGAAACAGCATCCAGAAGGCCGCTGATGTAACAGAGGAGGAGCCAGACAGGAAGATGAGAGGTGTAGTCAAGTTTTCACCCTGAAAGTTCCGTAATAGGAAACGGAGATAATCCAACTAAAAACCTTTCCTTGTTTGCCGCATGTTTCTGATTCATTGGTTAAACGACCGATAGAGGCCTCGCCGAATGCTTCAGCAGAATCGAGGGAAATGGCAACTAAAGCTAGGCTATCGTCATTAGCCTCCATGAGGCCAGCTAAGGTGATTAATATCTGACTAGTATCTGTTACGAATGACAGGTCAGAAATGAGGCCATGTTGCGTAAAAAATAAACCATTCCACAGAAAGTTTTACAGGGATTGTTGGTAAGGTTGACTGGCCTGTAGCTCGCATGGGAGTGCTGACTGACTCGCCTTATAAAGCGGGGTGGACTCTGACTCTTTCCACGTATGAGCGTAAACGCTCGTCTGGAATATCTGTCTGAGCAGTTTTCGAGAGAGGTTCTGCGAATCAATTTCAACTTCTTTGTGAATCCTGGGGTGAATCTTACCTGATATCACCTTACTGCATGGATAGACCTTGAATATAATGTCCCCAGCATCTAGTATAGAAAAGTCGGCAGCGCGTGATTGCTGCGCAATGTCCCGTAGAGGCAAAGTAGGATACCAGCTCGGCGCGCCACGTTGAACATCGCCGGATAGTGCTTCTTGAATACCTCGGCAACTAATTTGATGGTCAGATGAATTCGCATGCCGGGCAATCGCAGACAAAAGCCTGAGTGATTAGTCACACGCCATCAACGCATGTGCATGAATGAGGAATATTTCTTTATGTGCGCCCCCAGTAAGGCCACTTCTTTTACCAGCCTGGTGTGTTAACGTATTATTTAACCAAGCTTACCTCGAAAATTACGGAAAGCCTTGAGGCTCTTCATGTTGCCGACAAGTTGATGCCTCGCGAATATACAAGAATGGTCAGGAAAGGGGCCACGTGTTCCGCGCCAAAGGGATAACTAGTAGGAGAAAGTGCACAGTTTGTGCGGTATGATTAAGCCGTCTTCCTTCCGAAGTTCGTTCTGAAACACACCGTACTTCAGCCCAGCATATTCACAATTAAGAAAGATTGAACCGAGATGGCTTTACAGGCAAACGAAACCAGATTTATTGGAGTTTTTAACCTGACGTTGGTTGTGATCGGCAGCAAACGAAATCGAAAATCAATAACAAATGGCCAGTGTGTTCACCTGGTGACCTGATGACTGCTTCGTCAACCTTGTAAATCGGAGAAGCAGATTGAGAATAACACAACATCGATTACAAGACTCCTGTATAAGGCCACCCAAGGTGGTTGAAACGTAGAGTATTACAACTTGCTCGTGACGTTGTTACTCTTAATCTGTTTATCAGTAACATGTTAAACACGACTTCCGAGCTGCTTAACTTTATTTGTGCTAAATTTGGTGCGGATATTTCATGTTAATCAGGTCTGCAATAATTAGTTCGAGTAGAGGGGAAATCTGTCGAGCAGCATACTGCGTCGAGGCACCGATGTGCTCTGTACACGCTTTTCCTCGTATCAACGTCAAGAAGACACAGAAATACCACTTTTACAACTTGAACGACCAATTTATTTCAGGTGCGTTTGTGTTACTCTTAATAAGAAGTTGAGAAAAAATATTTGAGTGGCGAAGTTTTTTAGGCTGTCGAGAAAAACGCCATCAGCCGAAGTGCTACATTGATGTCTGTTGAAAGCCCGGTTTGTGTAAGAGGTGCATCATAAGCCTACTATCTGATTTCTGGGACCTTAATATAGAATCTCAGATAGGTCGTTTACGTGCAACTGAAAACTACTCCCTTATTTAGCCGGAAAATAAAGGGGGCAGAAGGGTGTTGAAAGATTTTTGAAAAAAGACAGTCTGCTAAGGACAAGACGTGAATAGCAGACTCGCTGGGATCGTCTTTCCGTCCAGTGGTTTTGAGATTCCCGGTGGATTGCGACGGACGTCTCACCACAGCTTGTGTGTGAGCAGCGTTTATGTGGGATACGTAGCCTCTTCGTGATATGCCGCAGGTGATGCTCTTTCAGCCACACCCTCCCTTAGGACTATGCGAAGTGAACTCTCATCCTTTTGGGTTGGAAAATTTGCGTGAGTCGTTGCGCATGGGCAAGTTTGAACAGAGCATAACTTGGCTCCGCCAAAGGACCGTACAGGAGAAACTGACCGGACAAACACGTTCCAAACTGCTAAAGGAAAACCTAGCAGACCGTCCTCATCACAAACATTAAAAATAACATACCTCGTGACAGATGTAATGGGAGCAGATGGACTTGGATGCGCTAAGTTCGACAGATTTATTTCCATTGAGTAGGCGACTCCTGTCCGGACAGAAGGCAAGGGACATACGACCTCTGGTTCCACTTGACGCATAGGGTCAATACTGATGTTTGTCGTGGCTCTGGCCACCTGGCAGCGCTCATCTTATCCATCAAAAGAACCTTGGAGTGAGCTACTCAGCACGTTGGTGTGGGCGGACTTCAGGCAGCTAGTTTTGTCAAACACTCACGCAGTACTTAGCGTATCGGGCACAGTGATGAGAAGACCAAGGTACTTTTTGAGGCCTTGGAGCAGTCAACCCACGATAATCAAACTGGTGTGGTTCGGGGAAGGACACACTTAACAGTAGTAGTGGTATATTTCTCGACGCATCTGTGAGAAACACGCTCAGGAGTGCGTGATCAACGTACGGACTTTTAAGCACATACACATTTGAACATCAAACTTGGAAATTGTTCAGTGAGTCAGCTATGTGAATGGGGCAACAAAACAGACATTATGAGGGAAAAATCCAACTTTAGGAAGAGAATTTCGAGAAACATACTTCTGGGATGATAGTACTCAGAATCTACAAAATTCGATAAAATAGTTGATTTGTTACATCAGTTGAACCTTCGGCTCATGTTTGTTTGCATTTCTTCCTTTTTCAGAACTGCTGTTCGAACCTCTACGTCGGAAGAACGCTGTTCCCTGGTGCGTCCACGTTGCCCGAAGGTTGGTCTGCGAAGTCACGGAATTCAAACCAGAGTCGGCTGGCCTGCATGTTACACTCAGAGAATGGGACGGATGTATTGGCGAAGAAGTTGATCTTTATTCCATGTAGGTAGTTCCGGGAAAACGTGCAGAAAATTTCTTACTGATGGGGAAGGTGGGAACGCATATATTTTTGCGGGGTACAGATGGACCTCTCGAGCGGACGTCATTCTTCCCTCAAATTCCAAAGACTTTTGAGGAGCTCGCGGTATGCCTAACCTCTGCGGGATTTTGAGTGTCCGGGTGGGATGGAATGCTTTCTCGCTTGGAATATAACAGTGAAACCAAGAATGGAAAGCGGAATCACACGAATCACACTATGTGAGTTATGACGAATAATGGAACATGTGATATCCTGGCATAACCTTTTATGTGACGTTAACAGCATTGTGTTAAGTGATGTGATGTATATCATATGCGAACAGCTGTTATCAAATAACACGAGAAGAGATCGATTAGCAGCCTTCCCTAGCGTGCGATTACTGCCAGATTTAAATGTCGATTATCTCTGTACAGCCGATATATGGAATGGGAAAAGTGTTCGACAATACTGAGAGGCTGGCGGGTGGTCTATCAGGGAGAGAAGGAAGAGTTGCGACTCAAGTTTATCATGCAGTCCAGTGACATACAGGTTGGGTTTATTTTTGTTTTTCAAACAATTTTAGCATGTTCAGCTGTTGCATGGTGGTTTGCACCATAGACACAAACTATAGATAAGTACGGGATAAGGGCGTATCAGGATGATTGGGTTATTACCAATGGGCGTGTGTATATACTCACCAATATGTGTTGATTATGGACATGTTTTCTTGTTCGCTGGAAGTCTAAAAGTACAAGATCTATCTTGAAATTGGTTGTTTTGATCGGTTCGAGGGGTGCGTGACTTAACATCACGCAACACAGAAGGTATTTCATCGAATATTATTAGGTCCGTCTTCAAAGATAACGTCCTCAGAAAAGTAAGGCTTAAAAATGGATATGACGTTTGTTATTGTTAGGAAAGTTTCTGAGCTTCGTTTGAATTGGTGTATATTCTTACTGGCTCTGATTGCATACGGGAGTTTGTTCCGAATTTAGGAATGTCCAAATAGGAAAATATTTGAACGCAGTATTTTCCGGGATTTAAGAGCTGCTTAGGTGAAGTCCTTGTTTCTGAGGTTATATGTCGACCTGTGTTGTAAGGTAGCCGCGAAGTCGAAGGTGAATTTTTTTACCATAGACCGGATTATACATTAGTGCAAGGTTAAGCTTGAGTCGCCGTAACCAAAGAGGATCCATTGCAAGCGTCTGGCAGCTTTCTGTTTAGCTCAGAAAAAATGAGTGTACGTTGGAGGCTTTCCAGAGTTGGCCTATCAGATTTGCGCACGTGGCTATATATAAACTTGCAGTACTCAAACTGAGGTCGTATATGTAGTTTATAAAGGTGTTTGTGCAGCAGGTAAAAAGAATGAGTGGTTACTATACATTGTCGTCCGTCTATTTTTGACGATTAGAAAAGATATATATTCTGCAAAGTTGAATGAGTTTGAGTGGCGTAATTCTAGGCTACGCACTGAGTTGGCAGCTGACATGTTGTGACCATCCGGTTTTATAGCGTCATCTGGCACGTGACAACCATGCTCAGCGATAGTGGATTTATTGGCTGAAAATTTTATCAGCCAAGTTTGACACCAAGTCTCTAGTGGCATGAAGCCCTTTCGTGTATTTACTAAACATGGATTCAGATTGCCAGGAGGAAAGCTGTAAACGAGTTTGATATCGTCAGCGAATAGGACTAGTTTGCCATGCTAGATAAGTTGAAATATGTTGCTCATGTATATGAGAACGAGTAACGGTCCCAGAACACTTCTTTTCATCACCCCACCGGTAACTGTTCTGGGCGTTGGGCCATTGTCCCCTATTTTCGCTGTTTGTGTGCGACCTGTGAGGTATCAACAAAACCAGCTAAGCAACAGATCACGTATACTAAAGAATGCTAATATGAACAACAGAAGCCTATGCGGCGCATGATGGAAAGCGTTCGCCATGTCCAACCTATATTTATAATCTGCTGACCGACGTCAGTAGATTCCGTCACATCGTTAAGAAATTCCGGTTGGCATGTCATGCAATAACGTTTGTTGAGAAACCCACGATGGGAGTGGTTTATAAGTTTTCGTGATAACAAGAATTCGAACATGCAGCACTTTATTTTTCTTTCTAACACCCTAGAAGAATTTGAAGTATGGTTAATGGACGATGATTGCTGACCTCATGTCGCGAGCCACTTTTATACCGGGGCTTAGTTGCAGAGCTTTCTACTGAAGAGGGAAGGAAACTGACTTCAGAGGGAGTGTATAAATATTAAGCAGAAGTAGAGGGATGTCTACCTCTCCGTGTTTTAGATCAACGGGGTGAATGTTATCAGGACTAGGTAGGTGAGAATATTTGATAGTAGATAACTGGGAGGGCATGAGCTCTACATCAACATGGATATGGTTTAGGAACGTACTTGTACTTATAGGAAGAGGTGGGGGCAGTCTGCGTCCTTCAATCTTGAAGGAAGCAGCAAAATATGAATAAAAGACCCCACAGATTGACACGAAATCATTCACAGTGGTTTAGTCCTGTAGCGTCACTATTGAGATGGCAGGGTCTCTCCCATAGTTACAGCGTCTTATCACCTGCGAGCTCTTAAATGTGCTGTTAAACGCACGTTTTTCTTCACTTATTTCGAGCATTTTGGTTCTATATTCAATAGCATTGAACACTATGCATTTGCATGATAAGAGGGAAGTCTCTTGTTTTCCTGTGCCGCGACTGAAGACGTTTGAGCTTACCTTGCTCCTTTGGAGTAAGAATTATGCCGTTACCGTACACATTACGGTGTTTCAATCTTTGCGGGGCTAAGATGTTTATGCAAGAACTGAAGTGTTCATTGAATGCCTCGGTTGCATTACTAGGATCGGAGGTCAGAATATCTCGGAAATGTGGTGAACATGTTACAGTCGACGAATGTATGACGAATGCATGACCGTCGACTCTGATACTGCTATTAGGTCGAGCATGAAGTTAACTATGTTATGATAACCACCTGGGAATTGTTCCAAGACGGATACAGCAGCAGAAGGGATGCCTGTGGTAAAGATGAGGTCCTAAGTGTGTTCTTGTCTAGTAGGCACTAAAACATGTTGGCGCCATCCGTTTAGTTGGACATAGGCAAGGAACTCAGCTCGATTTGCAGGGGCCGTGAAGGAGGTCCAGGAGATTTTTGGCATGTTGTAGTCTCCGCCAATTATTTTGTACTGTAATTGTAAGATTTCTACATAGTTCAGTCCATTATTAAGACTCATCATGTCATCTTGGGTGGAGTTAGGTGGTCTGTAGACATATCTCAAGAGTAATTCGAAGGATCCAGTTGATACTAACAGTCGCAGGGAGTCATCTGTCACACCAAGTGTGGTTGCCGAATGTTGCTCCCCTAAATAAATTAAGACCACTCTGGCTTGTTCGCTTAGAGTGGATGTAGAAAAATTCTTCCATAACAGTGACCTTCACTCGTGAATAGCTGGATCATTAAGGTCGAGAGAAACTCCCTGTCCGAGCCTTAAAGGGCACTATTGCCGATTTCGACACAGCAATCCGGGTAGGCCAAAAGCCACATACTGGCTAACGGAAGCCACTTGTGTTTCCATATTCAAAGGTGTTCGCTGGATTACACTAAGGTTGCTTTCACTGAAGGACATTTGCTGCCATGTGGGCTCTACATTTTCTTTAGGGACCATCTTGTGTGAACGCATTCTCAATAATTGCTGTACCGGTCACGCATACTGGTGTGCCCCGTTTGCCTCACAGCAGAGAGCTGGTATAGATAAAGTAGGCATCTAAGGTGATAAATAGTACATACCACTCCCCCTTCAGCGATTAAGCAATTGATACAGGAGATCGAGGCCGCGGCGGAAGGTTCCCGGATCCAGTCGATTCTCCTTGCTCAGCGTCAGCGGGCGTCTGTCGATCTGAAAGGCGATCATTGAAAACAGGATGTAGCACCGCGCTCACGGATTACAGTGAACACCAATAACAAGGTAAGATTACTCGCCGAATGCAATTTTATATAAATGAAAATCAAGCAAAGCTTTAAAACGATCCCTAGAAGCGCCGCTGACAACCTGAGAAGTAAGGCTTTTCAAATAGTTAATAACCTGTAAGACAAGAACTGTTGTCTAAAGAAGGTCCGAGGACAAAGTGTGAAAAGCTTCCTATTATGTCCTCGCCGGCCGTAGTCAGTCACTACAGTGAAGAACTGTTCTACCAGATCTATTCCAAAGGAGTTTGTGGGTATTAAATCTCCGCGCAGTATTCAAAATGCAAGTTGGTACAGGTCAAGAATTTTAGGTCGGAATTCGTAAGTAACATTACCCAGGCCCGCGACTACCTTGATGGCTGCGCACTGGATACGCTCAACAGTTAATTTCTTTCTCCAGGCCGGTATACACGGCCTGATTCGCATACTCGAGGAGCGGTCTTATATAAATCCCGTGGTGCGTTTGAAGTGCTTTCTTGTCTATGCTGGGTAACGTGCGCCTCATCATCATAAGAGCGGCAAATTCATTTTTTGCCGCCATTTCATGGTGATACGTGAAGGACAAGTTGTACGACAACCAGATGCCCAGATCTTTCTTCATCTCGATTCTCCTTATATCTACTGTGCTATGTGCACTATGAATCACGAAAGCGTTGCAAGAATCTCCACCGAGTGACATGAGAGCACATTTATTGTCATTTAGTGAGAGACTCCAATCGTCCGACCAGCGCTTGATCGCGTCAAGATCAACTTGTAGTACACTGGGATCAGTGGTATTCCAGGTTTTTAGGTCGTCTGCATATAAGAGGACGTTGATAGAAATATTGTTTGGAAGGTAGCTGATGTAAATGATGAACGACATACGACCTGGCACTGACTCTTTGGGAACTCCCGCAGAAATGGTAGAGGGAGACAAAGGGTCTGATCCGGTCTTGACTCTGAAAGTTCTATTATCAAGAAAAGAAGCAATCCAGCGAAAAACCCTCTGAGTTTCCTGTAAGCTTATGCTTCGCGAATAAATGGGAACGGTTGTCGAGAAGACGACGTATCCTACGTGAAAGAGGAGGCCGATAAGAGAAAATGCACAGTTTGCGCGGTATAAATAAGTTGTCCGCTTTCTGAATTGCGCTTCAAAACTTGTGGTAGTTCTCGTCCACAGAGTCCAGGTCAAGAAGAAGTGAACTTAGGTAGGTTCTCAGACCGTCAGAATCTGTAAGATTGAAGTTTCGAACTCAGAAACTTTTTACTGGTTGTCGTAACCGGTAACAGATAAGATAAAATGCTAAAACAGAGTGGTCACTGTTTCCAAGTTGCGGCTCGACGATCACTCTGTCTACCAGGTGGCTCTAATTTGTGATAACTACGTCCAGCAGAGAGGGAATCCGACCAACATGATGCCGCGTCCGGGCGGTGACGTGCTGTGATCACGCCTTCCGACGTATCAGCCTCGATAAGGAAGTTGAGGATCCGCTTCCAAAGTCCCGGTGGGAAACTGATGTTCAGTTCATCTTGGGTGCATTAACATCACCCATGATAGACAAATGAGTAAAGCGTTGTAGGCCTAGGAAAGTTTCCGGGTTCACCAAAATGGTTTCGTCGTCAGAGACGTCTGATGAAGGAGAACGATGAATAACCTCCACTAGGAGTGAGTCCTGGCCACGCAGTGGTAGTCGAAGCCACAGAGTGTCACATTTATCAGAGGACTGGAAGCCACCTATAACCGTGGGCGTCGGGAGACACTGCTGAGTTAAAATCGCAGAACTCTCCAGTCTCCAACGGGCAGTCACCCCGGTGAAATGAACGCCACGGGTCACTTAGTTCACTTTCACCGATATCACCTGTGAGCCAGGTCTCCGTGAAGGTAAACATGTGGGGTTGGGTGTCACGAGTTAAATGTCTGAGTTCCTGTAAATTGTTGATCAGACTCAGATGGTCCGGATACATGCATCTGAAAACTACTTCCTCGCTGGATTTCATGAGAAAATAGGAAGGTTGGTGTGAGGAGAAGCCTGAGACAGAAGGTCAAAGATTGGGGAGGGTGGTGAGGCTGGACTCGGTCTGCTCTCTCGAGTTGTTCTGACGACCCTCCTTCGAGGCTGTGGGTGTTAATTCCGGACGTCTAGTGGTTGTTCGAGCTACGCTTAGTCTTTTCGCAACGTCTATCGATATGGTGGATCCAAGATAGTCGCGTCTGTAAGTAACGAGCGTCTATAAATTCTGAGCCCTTCGAGCAACCAATTCGGATCCCAAAAAGAATACAGTCGTATTGGCGAGTTTCTTTTTAATAAGGTGCTAGTGTTAAAAACAATATGGAAAACCAAATAGTGGAAGACAACAACAAACCTCGATATTGAATCCACCAAGCACACAAGTCCCCAGATTAACAGTTCACGTAAATATGACCGAATGCAACAGTCACTTAATGGCGAAGCGGTCAGGCGAGAATGAAACCAGGATACATATAAACAAAGGTCCGACGAAGGAAAGTAAGGGAGAAAAACTACGCGGAAGCAAGTTTGACAAGTAAACAGTATCAAGACTCAATAATACATCAAGATCCGCATTCATAGGAGAAATGATTTGTCACGCGCGTAACTTGAGCGGTAGTGTCAGATCGTAAGAAAGGCTCGTAATCGGTACAAAGAATTCCGACGTAAGGAGACGAATCAATAAGAAGGGAATAAATGGAGCAGGGAACGTGGCCACCAATTTTCTATTAGCACATAACAATCATCGAACACTCACGCAAGCAGCTACTTCGACAGTGGGCGCAATACTACCGCCTCTGCTAAGGTCGGCGACCCTTCCGGACATTTGATCAGGATTCTTGGCGCCGCCACCTGCAACCTCTGCGCTCCTGTGAAATTCGGCTGCTTGGGAGGGTGTTTGAAAGTTTTCGCCCACGGAAAATTTGACCTATTCATTTGCTGGGTGCGAGATTTGAAAGACGGCAATGGGCGGTGTGTTATGGGGCTACTGGAAGAAATATTTATAGGGGTGGGTCAAAATGATGCTTTTTGAGTTGCAGGAGACGGCCCTTGCAGGCTACTTTCGTTCCGAATTTTTGGGAGGAAGAGTTTTCTGCTGGACAGTTCGGTGGGTTGCGGGGTGGGTAACTCTGAAGACAATTTATGCGCGGTGTGGGTACCCTCAATGCTCTTGCCTATGTCTGGGGCATCGGTCGTTGGAACAATCGTGCAGACGGCACCTCCGCCTTCCACGACAGGCACAGGGGTCTGAGGGGATACTCCGAGAGCAGAAACCGCGACTTTATTCTCCAGTTGTAGCTTCTGGTCTGCCATGATTTGTGACTAAGTCATAGTCCGCTGTTCGCGTCTCGCGTTCTCTTGCTAGTAACGGTCGAAAGATACGCCTTTCAGATAGGTTGTTGGCAGGCTTCGAACCCCCTGTTTTTTCCACCGCTACCTCGGGGCTGAGCATGGCTGGCAAAATTGCCAAGATGCCAAGTGGCTTTTTGGTTTTCTTGGGCCGCAGCCTACTCGCAAGTACCGGGTTTGTGGCATCAGGGGAGAAGGAAGTTCTTGGGACTGTTTCAGCTAGCTCGGTTGGAGAAGTTGTAGGGAAGCAGCCCCACAATACAACTCTCTTTCCCTGAGAGATGTTTTGTTCTTTCTCCTTGCCGATTCCTCTGGGTGTACAGTTGATAAGGCAACTGCTTTCTTGGTGATTGCAACATCAGGGATAGCAAGCGCTACATTGTTGGTAAAAGCACATCTTCCCGAAAAAACTCGCCATATTTCCCAAGGGAAATAGATGCTCCTATTTTGATAACTCGAATGCCCGCCATCATTCTGGAAGGTTCGAGTTCGCACGCTTGCTTCTGATTGGCTTGTTCAGTGTCCTAGGACCAAGGCCACCGAAAACCTATAAATACAGCCGTTTTGAGCCATTGTTTTGCCTTCGGGCTGAGCAGCAAATAAAGCTCGTTTGAAGGCCGTCTTTTTCCTTTCTTGTTGGGGGGTTCTAAGTTGCGAGAGTTGGGTCCGAGTACTTGCGTTCCGATTATTCGTATCGTTTGCGATATCGTTGCGTTTCATTCGTGATCGTGATACTGCTCGCGGTCTTCCTGTCCGTTCTTGCCTTCCTCTCTCAGGGGGTCGTAACAGTTGGCGACGGTGTCATTTCTGATCAATGGCGTTGGACGTTGATGACGTTAAGCTGCTGTTGCAGCAACAGATGAAGCTTATGGAGATGCTTGCCCAACGGTTGTCCAATACAAGTATGGGCCAACCCGCACAATCTGGTGGTGCGCAATCTGTGGACAGTTTGGCCATGGGTATCTCCGAATTCGTCTACGACCCGCATGCGAACGTGACATTCGATTCTTGGTTCCGTCGGTACGATGACCTGTTTCGTATCGAATTTGCCAACCAGGAAGATTCGTGGAAGGTCCGGCTTCTTCTCCGCAAACTTGGCCCTGCGGAGCACGAACGGTACGCCAATTTCATTTTGCCCAAGAGCCCATGCGATATCAATTTCAATGAGACGGTCAGTATTCTGTCGCAGATATTCGGTGACCAGTCATCTCTATTCAACTTGCGGTACCACTGCCTCAAGCTGACCAAACGGGACTCGGATGATCTTGTCACCTATGCTGGCATCGTAAATCGCGAATGCGAGAAGTTCAAGCTATCCTCCCTCACGGAGGATCAATTCAAATGCCTCATCTTTGTCTGCGGCCTCCAGTCCCCCAATGATGCTGACCTCCGTACACGCCTGCTCAATCGGATCCAACAAGACGAGTCAGTTACCCTTCAGGATCTCACCACTGAAGGTCATCGACTGCTGAACCTGAAACACGACTCTGCCTTGGTCCAGAATCCTGCTCAGTCCACAACCTCTGTCAACACAGTTTCATATCCAAGGCAAAAGCAACAACTTTCCCACACGAGCCGCCCAAGGAACCCTCCCTCCAAGAAGTCGCCGCCCTCTCCATGCTGGCACTGCGGCGCATGGCACTACACGCGTTACTGCCCCTTCAAGCAACACCGCTGTCAGCGTTGCAAAAAGGTGGGCCACAAAGACGGGTATTGTCAATCACGTACTCCGGGCAGTCAACGCACAACTAAGAAGCGGCCACGCCCACCTCACTCCAAACCAAGTACGAGGTCCAACAGCTTACTTACCTCTTTCAAAGTCGATGTCGTTTCACGCAGGAAGTTTGTGTCCGTACTGATCAACGGACACCCAGCTCGTCTGCAGCTCGACACTGCATCCGATATTACAATCATTTCCAATCGCCTGTGGAAAGCAATTGGCCGCCCGCCAGTCCAGCTGACATCCCTTTCCGCCACCAGTGCCTGTGGTGGTACAGTGCAATTAACTGGGCAATTGCATTGTCGTGTCAGTTTCAAGAACAAGACCATTGATGGAGTTTGTTACCTCTCCGATGCAAATCTCAATCTACTTGGTCTCGACTGGCTTGAACAACTCGGCCTGACAGAATTATCAATCACACATATTTGCAATCGACTGCAGTCCTCTACAGCGAAGCCACCGTACCACCCACAATCGAACGGTCAAGCCGAGCGCTTCGCCGACACATTCAAGAGAGCTCGTATGAAATCTCGCGGGGAGGGACCGACCAAAGAAGTGCTGCAAAGGTCCTTGCTCACTTACAGAACCACCCCGAATCCGGCGATTCCCAGTGGACTTTCACCCGCCGAAGCTCTCATGGGCCGCAAGCTGAGGACCACATTCGACGCCATGCTGCCAGTAGAAAAACCTCCCGAAGATAAGAAGCTGCTACCCCGACGTAGATTTGCCGTCGGTGATCTAGTTTACGCAAGAGATTATCGGCCAGGTCACTCCCACTGGATAGCAGCGACGGTCAAGCATCAGAGCGGCTCGGTCCTCTACGACGTCAACGTCGGAGGCGACATATGGGTGCGCCACGCTAACCAACTTCGCCCACGCTATTCCGCAAACGCTGGGCGAGCAGAGAACCAAATGCCACTGGACTTACTTCTCGACACTTTCGAGATCAAGCGCCCAACACAGCAAGTTCCCGCGACCGTTACCCCAGCGACCTCAACGCCGAGACCGAACAGGGAGCTGATTGCCTTGCAACCAAGACGATGGACGGACCGAAAACGCAAGCCCACTTGTCCAATGCAGCTCGACCCACGAAAACGGCGGTACCAATAAGTCTCAACAGGGGAGGTGTTGGGAAAAGCACTTTTTCCCAAAAAACTCGCTATATTTCCCAAGGGAAATAGATGCTTCGATTTTGAGAACTCGAATGCCCGCCATCATTCTGGAAGATTCGAGTTCGCGCGCTTGCTTCTGATTGGCCCGTTCAGTGTCCTAGGACCAAGGCCACCGAAAACCTATAAATACAGCCGTTTTGAGCCACTGTTTTGCCTTCGGGCTGAGCAGCAAATAAAGCTCGTTTGAAGGCCGTCTTTTTCCTTTCTTGTTTGGGGGTTCTAAGCTGCAAGAGTTTGGTCCGAGCACTCGCGTTCCGATTATTCCTATCGTTTGCGATATCGTTGCGTTTCATTCGTGATCGAGATACTCTTCGCCGTCTTCCTGTCCGTTCTTGCCTTCCTCTCTCAGGGGGTCGTAATATGTATACTCATTCAGAGAGTGTGTTTTCAGTTTCCTCCCGGATATCATCTGCTGGTACTCCTCTATCTTACTCTCCACGGAAGGAATGGAACAGGATATAGAGCTATGAAGAGCCCCGCAATTACTTTCGCAGGTTCTCTGCGGCACTCCACTTGATGTCGTGCGTGTAAGACCGGTCAGCTGCGGAGCGGTGCCTTGGCTTTCGTTGAACCTGCAACTCAATTGGTGTTCGTTAAGACCAGTGCAACTGAAGTGACACCACTTATAAAACTGGTGGCATTGCATGCCGTTTTGTACGGACATTTTACATCCATAACGGCCGCAGATGCTTGCTGCTACAGACTGTTTCTGCCGAGTCCCTGCACTGCGAGATAAGACACGAGTCATTGTCGACAAGGATGAGTAATATGCAATATAGCGCAGTTGATTTTCAGTGATTCACAAAAACGAACCAGACACGATAAAGCGTGGAAAAAATCGGATACCACGTGGTGCAAATAATTCAGTAAATAACGAATTCTTATGTTATTCGACAACGAATAACAGTAGTCGCACAGTTTTTGATGCACACGGCACAGGTAGAAGAGGAATATGAATAGACAGTAATAGCGAGAAAATTTGAACCAAATTTCGAGTTACCACTATAGGTGCAGTTGAAATGTACCAGTGGAGACAAGCTTGGTACTGCCTATTTTTCTGAACCTTCATGTGGCATACAAAACGGCCGCACAGGCTAGCGAGTTGCTGCTCAGCAACACCATTGTAACAAATACGTGGAAAATATCACTTTATAGTTGAGTTCTAACAAAACCCGATAAAAACCCAACAACAACTAGAACAAGCTATATGTTAATCTGAAGCCGAAAGCGATAACCGCTTACGAAAACTAGTGCTCAGAATCCCAATGATACGGAATGCGCATGATGACAAATAACGTTAGATGTCTGTAGGCTTCTCATTCAGATTTTTCACACTTCCATTCGTGGGTTTCATGTCATAGAACGCTGCCTAACTCCAGAAGTTTCTGATAGAAAGAGGCAGATATAGTTGACGCTCCATTGCACGCATCTGGGTGTTGTTGCTAGAAGTACCGCTTCAAGATCATCAGAAGTAATAAAATGTTGACTGCCTACATGATAGGTAGCAATGGATTACTGACTTCCCGACAGCTTCGTTTCACTAAATATGTATGGTTCTCCACTCATCTGTGAAAGGCTTGGTTTGCCACGTATTCCAGTTATTTTGCTATTTATTTTGACTGTTGACACTGTTGATATTGTCTGATTACATGTCTGTTTTTTTCTCGTTTGTTCGACCGTCCAATGACAAACTTAAAATTACAATTTCCGGTCGGTAGCTGCTTGTCTATCGCGCTTTACTTCTGCTGTGCTTTGCTTACAGCTTGCTTTCCCAGCTTTCTTACAATAAACGACCTTGTCCACCAATCGGTTTTTCTGGTTCAATTATTGAGGAGAATAGGCACGACTCTGAACTTAAACGTTCCAATCCTCCGCAACATAGTGAGCCCGATTAATAATCCGTTTTCTTCCGGCAGTTTCATTTTGGTTCACCGCAGCACATCATTGAACCCGGAATTCATTAAACCCCGTAAACCGTTTTTTATTTTTAGGAATTTGTTTGTCATTTATTTCATTATTTGTCCATATATATGTGAACGTAGTCACTTCACTGATTCCCATATCGAGTATGTATATACTTCTCATAGTCGCTCTATTTCGCAATGGACACCGAACAGAAGCCGACAATTGACGCACTCACTACTAAATAAATAAATAAATAATATATATTTCCCAACGCATGTGTGAGAAGCACGCTTGGTTACGCGCGATCACTGTGGATATTTGCAAACCATACATAAAAGAATAATTTAACAGTAGCACAAACGTGAAGTTTCTTGCAAGAATTACGTGGTCAAAGAGGAAACGACTGTAGTTTATGGAACTTTCACGCACGTAACAGAGAAATAGGTAGTTCGCTTACTTCACCGATTCAGTCTCA
>QNGE01001639.1:133471-143872 GCA_008508345.1 Paragonimus westermani
CAAGCACGGTGTGCAGGGCTGTGATGGAGCACATCATAGCGGATCACGGAATACCGCGAAGCATATTGACTGATCAAGGCCCCTGCTTCGAAAGTGAGGAGTTTCGGAACTGTTTGGAGCGTTTGGGATTAAAGAAAATACGCACAACTCCACACCATTCTCAATCAAACGGATTGACAGGGAGGAAAAATCGCACAAAAAAGGAATGGTTGTCTGCGAGAAGAGGAAGCTGGGAAGAAACGTTACCGTTGATTCTGTTGGCCAACCGCTGTTCGCCGCAAGGGACAACGAAAAAGTCGCCATTCAAGCTAATGTATGGGCGCGTGCCACGGCAGAGATACGAGATGGATCGTTGGAGGACATAATGACATATAATGGCTATCGCTACACGACGGAACTGATACATGGTGCCTGAAGCGACTGGAGTATCCTCAGAAAAGTATGGTATGCAAATGAGTGATTCCGCTTCTGGTCGTGCTCAGACGCTTGAGTAGTGTGTTGGTTTCTCCAATAAACTAACCTTTGTGTCGTCCGCCCTCTGGATTCACAACAACTAGTGACGAGCCGCACAGCAGAGGCTCCCAAAATTCTCGACCCTTCAGCATCGCAGTGATCATCTTGCTCGCCACCTCATAAAGATCAACGCACTGTTCGGGCAGAGACTGCAGCCGATCGACGAGATTTCGCCCGTCTCAGGACACGTTCCTCCTTCCGTCGACGACGGAGTAAATCTCCACGCAAATGCCCTCAGACGTCGGGTAAACTGTGCTGGTATCACAAGTTCGGCAATAGGGCGGAGCGTCGCGTCAACACATGCAACTTCTTGATTCAGGGAAACGCTCAGGTTGGCCCGTGAAGGCGCAAACGTGGCTGGCAAACTCTCTAGCAGTCACATCTTTCATATTACTGAGTTAAGTTCAAGGACCACATTCCTGATCGATACTGGGGAGGAAGTCGGCGTGGTTCCCTCGCGATCCAGTGAGACGACCCTCACTTCCTTGCTTATGCTACGTGCCGCTAACGGCACGCCAACTCTTACCTACGGCCAAGGCTCACTCACGCTTGACCTCGGTCTCTGGCGCACATTTCGCTGGGTTTTCGCGGTTCCAGCAGTACCATTCGACATTTCAGGAATCGATTTTCTTCAGCATTTCGACCTCATGAACGGTATTCAAGAACGAAATCTGATTGATTTCCGAACATAGCTCAGCGTCAAAAGCACTCAAACATACGCAGAGACCATCAGTTCTCTTGTCCTTCAGGCTGAGACTCCCAAGCCTAACGCGTCTCTGTTCTCGGAATTTCGGCGGCTCGTTCGACCCATGAACGAAGCACTCCCGAACACCTCTACTTGCACGCACAATATCAGGATCAAAGGTACACCAGGGTCGTGCAGGCCAAGCCGTCTGGCCAAGGTCAAACCAAAAATAGCTAGGGCGCATTCTGAACACATGTTCAAACCAGAAGTAATCCGTCCCTCTAAAAGTCCATGAGCCTCCCCACTCTGTATGGTCCAAAAGAAGTCAGGTGACTGGCGCCTTTAGGGCGATTACCGTGGTTTTAGCAAGATCACAATTCTTGACGGGTATCACATCCTCACCTCCAGAATCTGGCAGCTTGTCTTTCTGACAAAACTCTGTCAAATGAGATTGGTCTCGTCCACGCTTATAACTAGATCTCATTAGATGAGGCGAATATTCCCAAAATGACCGTCATCACGTCTTTTGGCGTGTTCGAGTTACTTCGGTTGCCATTTGGCCTCTTAATTGCCGCACAAAATTCCCACCGTTTTATCCAGGACATATGCAGGGACCTGGATCTCGTATACCTCTACTTAGACGACATATTAGTGTCCAGTTCTCACAAAGAAGAACATGTGCGACATATACGTTCCTTGTTTTCCAGGTTAGCGCAGCAGGGGGTTACCTTCAATCCAGCTGAATGCGAACTTTGAAAGGGTAGCATGGAATTTTTAGGCCACATTATTCCACCTTCTGGCGTGCAAACTACCAACAAAGGTAAGTGGTGTCATTAATTTTCCCGAGCCAACTTCTTTCAAACAACTTTAACGTTTCACCGGCCCTGTAAATTACTGTCACCTGTTCATCCCCCATTGCACGCAACTTCTGGAACTCCTCGGGATTCACTCCGAGGCAGTAAGCATTAAGTCACTTTTACGGATGCAGCGCGCACGGCTTTTGCCGAGCTCAAAAGGCTATATCGAATGTTGCTGTTCTGGTCCACCCAGACGCTCAAGCTCCACTTTCTATCTTCACTGGTGCCTCAGATGTAGCTATTGATGCCATAACACAACAACAATTCAACGACCAATGACATCCCCAGGTTTCTTCTCTGAACGCTTGCTACCTGCCGATTCTCGCTATAGCACGTTTGGGAGAGATTTAGTTGCCATCAATATAGTCACCCGCCACTTTCGCCATGCACTGGAAGGTCGTCCGTTCGCTGTGTTTACGGACCACAAACTTTTGGTGTAGGCCCTTGCTTCCTCATCAGACAGCTATTCCCCCAGGCGGATCAGACACCTGGACTACGTTTCGCAGTTTACCTGCGACATACGGCATATTTCAGGTGTTTCAACCCTGTCACCAATGGTCGTTCACAAGTCCACACCACCCTAATCACATCTGCTTTCGTTGACCTTAATGACCTGGCTGCAGCTCAGTCGCGAGAGCCTGACTTCCAAGCCTCCCTGCAACGCTACTCTTCGAAGCTGTGCGCTATTCCGCTGCCTAATGCAGATGGAACTATACTTTGCGATATGACTACGGGTATTCCAAGACCACTACTGCCACTAGCGTACCGGCGTGCCATCTTTAACCAGCTTCACAATGTCTCGCACTCTGGTATTCGAGCCACAGTTAAGCTAGTGACGGATCGATTTGTTTGGCCCAGAGTAAACTCAGACTCGCGTAGTTGGACACGCGCTCGCCTACAGCGTCAACGTTACAAGGTGCATGAGCACATACAAAGCCCAATTTCCCCATTCAGTCTTCCAGTTGCCAAGTTTTCCCACGCCCAGTCAGATTTAGTTGGACCCTCGACACATTCACATGGCTACGTTCACATCTACACCTCTGTTGACGGATTTTCAATAAGACATGATGCCATACCACCGAGAAGTTGCTCCTCCGAAGCTGACGTGAACGCCTTCTTAGAACGTCGGGTGGCGAGCTAACGATTCCATGCAACCATTACGACGGACCGCGGGTTGCATTTTGAATGGACAACATTCGAAGATCAACATTCAAAGCAACCTAAAGGGGCCAAATAAAAAGGTCGAAGAGGCTTGAGTATATCGTCATAGCGAACGAGTACATGTGAGCAGCTGGCCAAATTCTTGTGCATTTGCACTGGTCTATGTTGCTCACGTGGAGGTGTGGGTTGAATTTGCCGCATATATCGAGCTAATGTGGAAGCGAAGGTTGAAGAAATGGAGATGTTAATGCAGGGGGTGAAACAAATTCGTCAGGCAAACGCAAGGTGCAGCTATAGACCAATTCTGTCGGGGTGCGCTGGAGACCGGCCTTCAATGTGTTTTGGATCCCTAGAAGAACAAAGGGAAAGGCCACACTCAATGCCGGATTATCGGTGGCACAAAGCGAGGCTTTTAGTTGTCTATAGAACTGTTCCAGTAAACCAATCGAGGATGGATGGCATACAGTGGTACTGTATCATGCAGGCCAGCCGACTCTACTTTGAATGTCCCTGACTTTGCGGACGAACATTCGGGCAACGTGGACGCACCAGGGGACGGCGTTCTTCCAAAGTAGATGTTCGGACAACAGTCCTGAAAAGGGGAACAATACGAACAAGCATGAGCCGAAGGCTCAGTAGGAATGGAAAGCTAAAACGGCACCGACAACACAACAGCACGCCCCGTTATACAACGCAATTTCAATTCGTGCGCTCTCGCTGGTTTCGGTTGCGCGTTACAGTACGAACGCGGCGGCATCCAAGAAAATTCGTCATAGCTTCAAATGTTGAGTTTTCAACATGGAAACCGCGGTCCGTCGTGATGCTTGTAGTGCATGCGTTATTAGCCACCCAACGTTCCAAGAAGACGTTCAAGACAGCCTCGGAAGGGCAATTCCCCAGTTTGACGGCATCATGCCATCTTTAAAAATGGTCGATGCAGGCTTGGATGTAAACGCAGCAGCGCAAAGGCGGTTAGGTTCCAACTAGGGCCAAATGGACGTGTGAGGTCCTGGTATCTGGAGGACCGAATGAAGAGATTGGGCTTCGTGTATGTTCACGCACCTTGGAACGTTGGCACTGAAGGCAAGCACGAGCCAAATACGAACGTCGGATTTAACCGTAGACCAGACGAATCGGTCCGTCACTAACGTAAGATTGGCGCGAATACCGGGGTGCGAGCGGTTATGAAGCTGATTGAAGATGGCACGTCGGTAAGCTCTTGGCAGTACAGGTCTCGGAATACCCGTAGTCATATCACGAATAATGGTTCCGTCTGCGTTAGTCAGTAGAATGGCGCCTAGCTTCAAGAAAAAGCGTTGTAATGATGTTTGAAAATGAAGATCTTGCGCCTCAGAGGCAGCTAGATCACTGAAATCAACAGATGTAGGTATGACCGAAGTTGCACGGACGCGTGAAAGAGCGTCAGCGACAGGATTTAAAGCACCAATGATATGCCGTATATCGCAGGTGAACTGCGGAACGTAGTCCAGGTGTCTGATCTCCCTGGGGGACTGCCTGTCCGATGAAGATCCGAGCGCATACATCCAAGGCTTGTAATCAGTGAACATAGTGAAGAGACGACCTTCCAATGCATGATGAAAATGGCGGATACCTGGATAAATAGCAAGTAATTCTCTTCCAGACGTGCTCTACCGGGATTCAACCGGTAAGAAGCATCTGGAGGAGGAACCTAGAGGTTGCCACTTGTCGTCGACAAACTGTTGTAATACGGCACCTATAGCTGCGCTCGAGGAATGAGTGAAAAGAGAAGGTGGGGCCTGGAGATCTGGGTTGGCCAGAACAGCAACACTGGATATAGTTTTTTTGAGTTCTACGAAAGCCGTGCGTGCTGCATCCGCGAAACTGAACTTAAGCTTACACCCTGGAATAAGTCCATGGGGGGTTGCAAGAGTTGCGCACAATGAAGGATAAACCGGCGGCAGTAACTAACTAGGCAGGCAAAACGACAAAGCTGTCTAAAAGATGTCGGCTCAGGTAAATCATTGACAGCACCTAACTTTGCTGATAGAACCTGGATACCGGAAGCGGAAATAATATGGCTAAAAAATTCCATGCTTTTCTTTCCGAATTTGCAATTGGCTGATGGTTATTCTGTGCTGGGCTAACCAAGAGAACAAGGACTGAAGGTGTTGCAGATGTTCTCCCTCGGAAGAACCAACTACAAATACATCATCTAAGTAGGGACAGACGAAATCCAATCCTCGGCATACTTCATGGATGAAACGCTGGAAGGTTCGCGCAATATTACTGATGTCAAATGGCATTCGAAGAAATACAAGTTGACCAAAAGGCGTGATGACAGCCGTTTTGAGAATATCCGTCTCCTCCACCGTAATCTGGTGATTGGCACGAGCCAGACCGATCTTACGGGATACTATTTACCGGAAAAGCAAGCTGTCAGGTCCTGTATGCGGAGAATGGGATATCCATCGAGGATCGTGTACTTGTTGAGGGCACGATAATCGCCACAAGGGCGCTAGTGACCTGGCCTCTTCAGGACCATGCGAAGTGTAAAGACCCGTGGACTTTTAGAAGAATGGATTATCCCGAGTTCAAGCATGTGTTCCAACTCCGCCCCAGCCACTTTAAGTTTGTCTGAAGCCAGGTGTTTTGGCCTGCAGGATAGTGGCGTACCCTTAGTTCTAATGTGGTGAGTGCAAGTAGAAGTGACTAGGTATCGCCCAGGAACGTGATTCCCGGACAAAAATCCTTGATATGAAAAAAGCGAATGTTAGGGAGAGTGCCGGCTGCGCTTCTCGCCACAACGGGAAACTCTCAAGCCGTTCCGTGGGGATATTCGCCTCATCTAATGAGATCTAGTTATAAGCGTGGACGAGACCAATCTCATTTGACAGAGTTTTGTCAGAAAGACAAGCTGCCAGATTCTGGAGGTGAGGATGTGATACCCGTCAAGAATTGTGATCTTGCTAAAACCACGGTAATCGCCCTAAAGGCGCCAGTCACCTGACTTCTTTTGGACCATACAGAGTGGGGAGGCTCATGGACTTTTAGAGGGACGGATTACTTCTGGTTTGAACATGTGTTCAGAATGCGCCCTAGCTATTTTTGGTTTGACCTTGGCCAGACGGCTTGGCCTGCACGACCCTGGTGTACCTTTGATCCTGATATTGTGCGTGCAAGTAGAGGTGTTCGGGAGTGCTTCGTTCATGGGTCGAACGAGCCGCCGAAATTCCGAGAACAGAGACGCGTTAGGCTTAGGAGTCTCAGCCTGAAGGACAAGAGAACTGATGGTCTCTGCGTATGTTTGAGTGCTTTTGACGCTGAGCTATGTTCGGAAATCAATCAGATTTCGTTCTTGAATACCGTTCATGAGGTCGAAATGCTGAAGAAAATCGATTCCTGAAATGTCGAATGGTACTGCTGGAACCGCGAAAACCCAGCGAAATGTGCGCCAGAGACCGAGGTCAAGCGTGAGTGAGCCTTGGCCGTAGGTAAGAGTTGGCGTGCCGTTAGCGGCACGTAGCATAAGCAAGGAAGTGAGGGTCGTCTCACTGGATCGCGAGGGAACCACGCCGACTTCCTCCCCAGTATCGATCAGGAATGTGGTCCTTGAACTTAACTCAGTAATATGAAAGATGTGACTGCTAGAGAGTTTGCCAGCCACGTTTGCGCCTTCACGGGCCAACCTGAGCGTTTCCCTGAATCAAGAAGTTGCATGTGTTGACGCGACGCTCCGCCCTATTGCCGAACTTGTGATACCAGCACAGTTTACCCGACGTCTGAGGGCATTTGCGTGGAGATTTACTCCGTCGTCGACGGAAGGAGGAACGTGTCCTGAGACGGGCGAAATCTCGTCGATCGGCTGCAGTCTCTGCCCGAACAGTGCGTTGATCTTTATGAGGTGGCGAGCAAGATGATCACTGCGATGCTGAAGGGTCGAGAATTTTGGGAGCCTCTGCTGTGCGGCTCGTCACTAGTTGTTGTGAATCCAGAGGGCGGACGACACAAAGGTTAGTTTATTGGAGAAACCAACACACTACTCAAGCGTCTGAGCACGACCAGAAGCGGAATCACTCATTTGCATACCATACTTTTCTGAGGATACTCCAGTCGCTTCAGGCACCATGTATCAGTTCCGTCGTGTAGCGAAAGCCATTATATGTCATTATGTCCTCCAACGATCCATCTCGTATCTCTGCCGTGGCACGCGCCCATACATTAGCTTGAATGGCGACTTTTTCGTTGTCCCTTGCGGCGAACAGCGGTTGGCCAACAGAATCAACGGTAACGTTTCTTCCCAGCTTCCTCTTCTCGCAGACAACCATTCCTTTTTTGTGCGATTTTTCCTCCCTGTCAATCCGTTTGATTGAGAATGGTGTGGAGTTGTGCGTATTTTCTTTAATCCCAAACGCTCCAAACAGTTCCGAAACTCCTCACTTTCGAAGCAGGGGCCTTGATCAGTCAATATGCTTCGCGGTATTCCGTGATCCGCTATGATGTGCTCCATCACAGCCCTGCACACCGTGCTTGCGCGCTGATCGGGTATGGCGGCTGCTTCGATCCACCTTGTGAAGTGTTCGGTCATGATTATGATGTATTGATTTCCGGAGGTCGTTGCTGGAAAGGGGCCCATCACATCCACCGACCACAGTTCCCCAATTTTACTGACCGGAATTGGTTGTGTGGGATACTGACTGGGGTGGTTAGTGCTCTTCACTAACTGACATTGCTGGCACGCACGCACATAATTGTTAACGTCATTCTTCATTCCCGGCCAGTATGCTCTTTGTTTCAGCATTTCATAAGTTCGATGACAACCCGTATGAGCCAGCTGATGACATTCTTTCACAATTGTCGCCCTCAATTCCGCCGGTATGACCGGGACGTTTATTCCCTCTCGCAACTGGCGCATCAAAATTCCGGCACTATTCAGCCGCAAATCGGACCAGTGCATTCTGAAAGCTTTCAATTCCGGATTCACCTCGTCCTCTGGCGGTTGTCCTCCCGACAAGAGTCGGTCAATCACCGTCCGGATCGTCGTATCCATTCTCTGCGCTGCTTGTAACTTTCCGGGGTCACTCTCCAGTTCAATACTATTAACTCCGACCACGTCCTTGTGGACCTCATCGAGGTGTTGCGTTCGGGAAAGCAAATCGGGCACACAGTTATCTTTCCTGGACAAATGGCGGATTGTGAAGTCGTACTCCTGTAGTCGTAATGCCCAACGAGCCAGCCTTCCTCGAGGGTCCTTCGCTGATTTAATCCACTCCACCACGTGGTATCCGATTTTTTCCACGCTTTATCGTGTCTGTTTCGTTTTTGTGAATCACTGAAAATCAACTGCGCAATATTGCATATTACTCATTCTTGTCGACAATGACTCGTGTCTTATCTAGCAGTGCTGGGACTCAGCAGAAACAGTCTGTAGCAGCAAGCGTCTGCGGCCGTTATGGATGTAAAGTGTCCGTACAAAACGGCATGCAATGCCACCAGTTTTATAAGTGGTGTCACTTCAATTGCACTGGTCTTAACGAACACCAGTTGAGTTGCAGGTTCAACGAAAGCCAAGGCACCGCTCCGCAGCTGACCGGTCTTACACGCACCACATCAAGTGGAGTGCCGCAGAGAACCTGCGAAAGTAATTGCGGGGCTCTTCATACCTCTATATCCTGTTCCATTTCCTTCGTGGAGAGTAAGATAGAGGAGTACCAGCAGATGATATCCGGAAGGAAACTGAAAATACACTCTCTGAATGAGTATACATATTACGACCTCCTGAGAGAGGAAGGCAAGAACGGACAGGAAGACGGCGAAGAGTATCTCGATCACGAATGAAACGCAACGATATCGCAAACGATAGGAATAATCGGAACGCAAGTGCTCGGACCAAACTCTTGCAACTTAGAACCCCCCAACAAGAAAGGAAAAAGACGGCCTTCAAACGAGCTTTATTTGCTGCTCAGCCCGAAGGCAAAACAATGGCTCAAAACGGCTGTATTTATAGGTTTTCGGTGGCCTTGGTCCTAGGACACTGAACAAGCCAATCAGAAGCAAGCGTGCGAACTCGAACCTTCCAGAATGATGGCGGGCATTCGAGTTATCAAAATAGGAGCATCTATTTCCCTTGGGAAATATGGCGAGTTTTTTCGGGAAAAAGTGCTTTTCCCAATACCTCCTCTGTCGAGACTTATTGGTACCGCCGTTTTTGTGGATCGAGCTGCATTGGACAAGTGAGCTTGTGTTTTCGGTCCGTCCATCATCTTGATTGCCAATCAGTCAGCTCCCTGTTCGGTGTCGGCGTTAAGGTCGCTGGGGTAACGGTCGTGGGTACTTGCTGTGTTGGACGCTTGATCTCGAAAGTGTCGGAAAGTACGTCCAGTGGCATTTGGTGCCCTACCTGCCCAGCGTTTGTGGAATAGCGTGAACGAAGTTGATTAGCGTGGCGCACCCATATGTCGCGTCCAACGTTGACGTCGTAGGGGACTGATCCGCTCCGATGCTTGACCGTCGTTGCTATCCAGTGGGAGTGACCTGGCCAATAATATCTTGCGTAAACTGAATCGCCGACGGCAAATTTACGTCGGGGTAGCAGCTGCTTCTCTTCGGGGAGTTTTTCTACTGGCAGCATGGCTTCGAATGTCGTCCCCAGTTTGCGACCCATGAGAGCTTTGGCGGGTGAAGGTCCACTGGGAATCGCCGGATTCGGGGTGGTTCTGTAAGTGAGCAAGGACATTTGCAGCACTTTTTCGGTCGGTCCCTCCCCGCGAGATTTCAAAGTGCTCTCTTGAATGTGTCATCGAAGCGCTCCACTTGGCCGTTCGATTGTGAGTGGTACGGTGGCTTCGCTGTGGAGGACTGTAATCCATTGCAAATATGTGTGATTGATAACTCTGTCAGGCCGAGTTGTCCAAACCAGTCGAGACCGAGTAGATTGAGATTTGCGTCGGAGAGGTAACAGACTCCACCAATGGTCTCGTTCTTAAAACCGACACGGCAATGCAGTTGCACAGTTAATTGCACCGTACCACTACAGGCACTGGTGGCGGAAAGGGATGTCAGCTGGACTGGCGGGCGCCCAATTGCTTTCCACAAGCGATTGGAGATGATTGTAATATCAGATGCAGTGTCGAGCTGAAGACGAGCTGGGTGTCCGTTGATCAGTACGGACACAAACTTCCTGCGTGAGACGACTTCGACTTTGAA